>JABUQX010082610.1:0-18176 GCA_015478945.1 Trachelipus rathkii | reverse complement strand
TAGGGTCTGTAAAACATGCATTTTTTATGTTATAAACATAAAAAGAATGAAAATTTTAGTAAAACAAAATGATTTTAACAAATAAATTAAAAAATAATTTTATTTTTTTTTTTTTAAATTCAACACAAAGTATAATTCAAAATGAAACTTGTAAAATAAAAATAGCAGAAAATATACATGTTTTAACTTAGGAAAAAAAATATATATTAGTTAACGTTTATATAAAGAAAATGAGATTTGAAAATAGAAATGTCAGCGTTCAACCTTTAGAAAACGGGTTATCTTTGTAGGATGCATACGTGCTCTTCCTCCAGTCCTATTTATCCCTTTTCTTCTGTGTGCTCTAAAATTTTCATCCTTCTACGACAATTTCCAAGGTATTGGGGCTCAGCCCCGCCACCCTATGAGCGTAGCAACACATAACCTCGTCTGCGATGAGGTTACCTTATAAGAAAGGTGTATACAGAATTTCATCCTTCTATGTCAATTTCCAAGGTATTGGGGCACAGCCCCAACACCCAATAGGTGTAACGTCACGTAACCTCGTCTACGGCGAGGTTACCTTATAAGAAAGGTGTATACCGAATTTTAACCTATGTAAATTTCCAAGGTATTGGGGCTCAGCCCCAGCGTCACGCAACCTCGTCTGTGACGAGGTTACCTTATAAAAAAGATGTGTACCAAATTTCATCCTTCTATGATCGTTTCCAAGGTTTTGGGGCTCAGTCTCAACACCCTGTCTGCGTAGCGACACGTAGCCTCGTCTATGCCGAGGATACATCATAAGAAAGGTGTATGCTAAGTTTCATCCTTCTATGTCAATCTCCAAGGTTTTGGGGCTTAACCTAACACCCAATGGACGTAGCGACACGTAACATCGTCTGCGACGAGGTTACCTTATAAGAAAGGTGTATACCAAATTTCATAATTCTACGTCAATTTCTAAGGTTATAGAGCTCAACCCCAACATCCAATGAGCCTAGCGACACGTAACCCCGGCTGCGACGAGGTTACATTATAAGAAGGGTGTATACCAAATTTCATATTCTACGGTCATTTCCACTTGGAGGGGCCAGTACCCCCTCCGGGTGCATTGCAGTAACCCTGTCTCACGAGTTACGTCACCCCAGTCGGTGCCAGTTGAGGAAGTACCATGTGTAAACTCCACCCGATTGCCTAGACGTTGCTAGCAAGTGCGGTGACGTGCGGTGCTATGCATGCGATGCGGTGCCGGATGCGAGTCAATGCAGGTGCCAGACGATGTAGTGCAGCCAGAGTACGGGACCATGGCAGCGGAGTAATGAGTATTAATTAAACATTTACTATTATTTATTATTATTTATTATTATTTTTTATTTATTTATTTACTATCTCATTTATTTATTTATTTTTTTATTTTATTTTTTTATTTCGTGTTCAACTGAGAACGATCTCTTTGATTGGACCAGTCAAAAATCGGTTTTATTAGCCTTCAAGAGTAATATACGCGGAAATATTTTGAAACAAATTTAACACCAGTTCAGGCTCACTATTATAAATATATATATATATATATATATATTTATGTAATAGGGTATATATATAGATATAATATATATAATAATATATATATATTATATAATATAATACTATATATATATAGTAATATGATATAATATAAAATACTTATATAAATTATATATATACTATATATAATAATATATATATACATTATCTATATATAAATATATATATATATATATATATATATATATCATAGTATATATAATATATATATAATAATAAAATAATTTAATTACAGAGAAACACCACCGCTTACTGGCAGAGCCCTAATCTAGGAGGGGCGTGTTACTCCATTAACGTCGAAGGCAGACGAAACCCCAAGCCCAAAGATAGAAACAGCTCACATTCTCCCACCCAGCCGAGTTGCTGACCCTGGACCCTCACTGTTGTATTGGCTAGTGTGTTCTACCCACTGGATTACCGAGTGAGCTTTATACTATATATATATTATATATTATATATAATAGATATATATATATATATATATATATATATATTAGTATAATATATATATATATTATTCATTATCCGTATCCATGGGTTGGGTGTAATGCACAAATATCCTCTTCTTATGACGACCGCGGCACCCGCACCGAAGCGCGGACGGAAGCACTGCCCTCTTGGGCGCCACCCCCTCCCGCCCCGCCCCCCCCCCCTCCGCCCCCCCCCCCCCGGCCCGCCCCGCCAACCCCCCTCTCCCCCCTTCCCCTCCCCCCCCGTCACACAGGCCTCGGCACCCCCCCCGCGGTTTCCCCCCCCCCCCCCCCCCCCTCCCCCCCTTACTCCCCGCTGCCCGCCCCCCAACGGGTCGCGCCCACCCGAAGATGGCGAGGTGCTCCCCGGCACCCCCGCCCCAAGCAAACCCCCCGCCCCAACCTCCCCCCCCCTCCCCACACACTTACACAACCCCTTCCCTACCCCTCTCACCACGACCCCCTCCCCACTCCCCCCTCCCCCCCCCCCCCCCCCCCCCCCCTCGTTCCCCCCCCCCCCCCTTGGGCCCCTCCCCCCCCCCTCTCCTCCACCCCCCCCCCCCTTCCCCCCTGATCCCCCCCCCCCCCCCCCCCCCCCCCTCCCCCCCCTTTCCCCCCCCTCTCCCCTCACCTCCCCCCCCCCCCCCCCTCTCCCCCCCCCCCGCTCTCTGCCCCCCCCTCCCCCCCTCTCCCCCTCCCCCCACCCCCCCCCCCTCCTCATCCCCCCGCCCCCCCCCCTCTCCCCGTCCCCCCCGCCCCCCCTCCTCGCCTTTCGCCGCCCCCTCCGTCCCCTGCGCCCGCCGCGCCCTGCCCACCCCCCGCCCCTCCCCCCCCTTCCCCCTCCCACCACTCCCCCCCCCCCCCCTTCCGCCCCCCTCCCTCCTCCTCCCCCCCCCTCCTTTCTCCCCCCACCCCCCTCTCCCCCCCTCCTCCTCTCGCCCACACCGTCTCCCCTGGCGCGGCGCGCCCCCGGGCCCCTATACTCCCCGTTCTTTTCCCCTCCCCCCCCCCCCCTCCCCCCTATAGAAGCCCCCCCCCCACTTTCGCACCCCTCCCTCCCTTCCGCCTCCCCCCCCCCCCTGACCCCCCCCCGCGTTTAGTATATATCGCCCCCCCCTCTCCTCCCCCTCACCTCCCCCCCCCCCTTCGCCCCCCCCCATGCCCCCTCCCCCCCCCCCTCCTCTTCCCCCTCTTTTCCCTTCCCTCTCCCCCCCCCCCCCCCCCCCTTCCCCCCTCTTCCGCCCCGAACCCCCCGCCCTTTCCCTATCTCCATCACCATCGTCCGCTCTCATCCCTCGCCCCTATCCGCCCCCTCATCGACTTCTTTTTGTTGCTATCCCCCCCTCTGACCTAACCTACTCTTTCCCCCCCCTCCTCCCCCCCTCTGTTCTTTCTCGCCGCTCCCCTCCGCCCACTCACGCTCGCCCTCCCTCCCATCGTCCTTCCCCCCACCCGCTCCCCCCTTCGCGCTTTCTATCCCCCCCTCCCCTCCCCCCCCCCCCCCCGCTTCCCCCCCCCCCCTCTTTCCCCCCGCTCCCCCCCCCTTCACTCCACCACTCCCTGCATCCCCCACTCCTCGCCCGCCCCACCCCCCCCTCCCTTTCTCCCGTTTCCACATTCTCCTTCCATACAAGGTTTAGTATACAAAAACGGAGGAGAGGACCAAAGAGAAGAAAGAGAGAGAACAGAACGAGCGGATGAGTAGAGATAGTCGAAACTTCCATTTAAAGCTTAAAACCAAACAGAAAAAAAACAGAATCTTAAACATAATACTTCATTAATTATTAAACTGGTTTAACTATGAATACCCCTCATTAATTCATATGAATATCCAACATATTTTTAAAACCCGTTTCTCTGCTTAGTTTCCAGAGTCTTTTTTTACCTTCCTCTTTTGCTACTCTTTGGTGGTATTTTCAGGCTTCACATTAAGTCCTGGAGCGTTTCCTTCTCACTTTAGACTGGCGTCAATGTGCCTCTTCGCCCCTAATCCTTCAGCGTCGAGGCTCAATACGGAAAACTGTGGGGAGGTCTTGTTCCCCACACGCTCTCACTTGCTTTCTATTGTCGCATATTCGTGGCTTGTCCGACTTCTCTACTGTCGATGCCTCTCACCTTCGGGCCATCGACTCCTGCGACCGTCTCGCCCCATCTTCATATACGAAGATATCGACTCACCTCTAGCTGTCGCTCAGATACTATCGTTGCATAGATACCTACCTCCATCCGATCGCCACTCATGTCATCACTCACGATCTGCATGCAAGCGCGCAAATCGCCATCGCCGACCGCGTATCCCTCATGCAAACATTCTAGCTGTTCATAATACACGCCAACTTACCTTGTATGTTGCTGATATGAGCACCGTTGATCGACCATCTATCGCTGGCATGCTAGCATAACTCACTCCTGCCTCTGGACTTCTTTCACTACACGTCGCGGCCACTCTCCGTCCATCTTCATCTATTCATCTCTCTGCAGCATGCAGCGGTCATTCTCAGGTACCCTGAGCATGCTACACCAACTTATCTACAGCTCTCCAGACGATAGTAAAATCTATACTTAGTTGCACTCATAACTACAATCTTAATCCTCTAAATAGAGTAATATGATCAATTACGACATGTACATACTAGATCAACTAGAATATATATTCAAATATATAGTATAACTATCTACCTCTGACATAAATACTAATATCACATCGATCACATATCAGAATCTGAATTACATCAATCCGACACTTTAATACATAATAATAATTAATATACTATAATAATACCTAATAATAATAATAATAATAATAATAATAATTAAAATAATAAAATAATAATATAATGAATAATAATAATAATAAAATAATAATAATAATAATAATAATAATAATAATAATAATAATAATAATAATAATAATAATATTATAATAAATAATATAATTATAATAATAATAATAATAATAATAATAATAATAATAATAATATAATAATAATTAATAATAATAATAATAATAAAATAATAATTAATAATAATATAATAATAATTAAATAATAATAATAATATAAAGTTTTATTTTATTTCCAAAATCTAAATATTTTTATTTCTGTTTCGCATAATTTAATTCCTTAAAATAATCTGAAAATAGTTCTACAGGAGAAGAAAGAGTAACACTATAGATTTCCAACGCGTTTCGTCTCTACACTTGAGACATCTTCAGAGGATTATTTCTTGTAAGAGAATAAGTCTTTAAATTGATATATCGAGTAATAATAAATCAAATAAATATTTAAACCTACAAAAAAACTATTTGAACTTTGGAAATAAAATCAAGAAAACTTTTGATAAAATCAAAGGCTCTGGGTGAATCTCCGTCTAAGTTACTGCAAGGATAATCAGCTGGTTTAACAAACTTATCTACCCGAGAGTATAAGACTTATAATAGAGAACTTATAGGGAAAAATGAAGTATAACAAATCAATTTTTTAGTTAGCTTCGAAAATTTACTTTTAAATGAAATTAAAGAATTAGAAATGGAAAAATTGTAATCTAAAAATTGAAACAGGACGTTATCTAATTGATTCTCAAGAAATCAACTGGAAAATTTTTATTTTTTACTCTCTAATTATGTTCCTCACTAGATAACTTTCTGATCTCAATAAGGATATCAGGTTCAAACACATCTAGAAATTACAAAAACTCTATGGTTCTGAGTTTTCTCCCTTAAATAACAAATTCTTTTTATACATGTAACTTATTCAAATTATGACTAAACACAAATGAAACATCCATTTTTAACAGTGGTCTCAATTTTTGACTGAAAACATAGTGATTAATAAATTGGAGAAAGATCATATAAGAAGTCGACGAAGGAACTATTACAATGACATATGTGACACAAATAATATCACAATTTTCTTATCGAAAGAACTATTACAGTTAACAGGTAATGTACACATCTTAAAGGAACACTTAGAAACTATTTTCATTTTCACTTCCTTAAGATAGATCACAAAAAGATGGATGAACCACACCAAAGATGAGAAGACAGCAAATTTCTAAGTCGTCAAAAACAATAATATGGATATTTTACAAACGCCAGATAAAAGGGAGGTTGGAGTGATGGTAGTTATAAACTGAACAAACATTCTGGAATTATTGAAAAGAAACTTCCAACATCGTGACGCTTAATGAACAACCAATTTATAACATTAATTTCTGAAAAAGTCTAGCCAATATACTATATTTATAATAACATTAATCGATGTAATCTCGCTTATGAAATAAAAAAAACAAAAGAATTCTGACAAAATTAAAAGCAATTCAATTTGGATTTTATTTAATTTATTTTAGACAATTATCATAATGGCTAAATATTAAAACAAAATACTCATTAAAAATCGTACTCCTTTGAGACCTTCATAAAAACATTATAATTCTTATGTGTGCTGGGAACGGTCTACACACGAAATTGTCCTTAATTATTCTGCAATGTCTATTATCCAACCCACATAAGTCTTCACATACGCGTCTTTACATTGCTAAAATTCCAAATAATGAACATATGCAATGTATCAAACTTAAAAATTAAGACACTAAGTATTTATGCCCACTATCTAGTATACGTAGTCTTGTTGTTCACAGAATTGTACCAGTTTCTGATGAATATTCGATTTGATATTAATTATTTATTATTAGAAAGTATTAAAAACTCGGGACATATACCTAGATAAAATATTTCAGATTCAACATTTTGATTAAGTGATTCTTATTAATGTTTGTTGTAGGGGGTTATCTATTATGAGTTTTTTATTAGTAGTGCAGTAGTGGTTAAAGAGCATTTTTAAATCTTTTTAGAATCACTTTATAGCCTAGCAAATGTTTCTACCTATTTTTATTGCCTTATCAACATCAAATTTTAAGGTCAATTCCAATTATTGTCGGACAAGATACACACTTTTTATACTAGTGCATTATATTTTGGCTAATCAATATAACAAATATTGTTAAATCAAATTCCACAAAATATATATTTTGACAAATGGTATTCGCCTAAGAAAATATCGACCAAAAATATTGGAGAGGCAAAGAAATGTATCTAAGATAGACAGAGAGGATAAATCCAAGAGTATATGTAGTGTCTTAAAAAAAGAATAATGCAGCACTCAACGCGATAACAGAACAACAAAATTATACTCCAATTGTTCTCCTAAATTTCAAACCCAAAATATAGTGGTTTTGAATCGACCAATTTTATTGACGATGGGGTTAAAAATCAAATATTACCCTTCTACACCATTGTAGATTAATCAGTCCTCGCAATCCATTTAGTATTTTTTCACAATGTTTGCAAGGTCATTTCGAGAAGAGTAAGTTTTTCAGAGAGAGTTTCGGATCAAATATCTCAAAAAGAGAACAACATTATTGTTCAAAAAAATTGTAAAAATAAACCCAAACTCAAATGACTACAAGAACTCAAAGTAATCAATAAACACCGGAATTACGACGAGAATTTATAAGAGCGTCAAAAAAAGCAACAGTTATGGTGTTTTATATGCCGTCAAAAGCGGCTGTGAAATAAGTGTTCAGAATTTATAGAGGTGGCTCCATTGTTTTAGTTGGGGGTTCGAAAATGGCTCAGACCCAAAGCAATAATTGACATTCCCCTTAAATTTAAAGAAAACCATTTACTTAAGCGTTAATCTTAGATGCGTGGTCCCTAGATGTACTCGCAATTTTAAGACATAATCTTCCACTGGGACGTACCTAGAACCATTTGCGGACTTCATATACGTCAACTGCGCGCTACCACCACCTCTCCTTTCACGATGACCCCCTCGTAGCCCAAGGGGTGCCCCTGCTGTCCTAGCGCCATGACCGCTTTTGTAGGTTTTCCATATTTATGACACTCCAGGTTAGTCTGCTGCGGTGCATTTCCTTCTTCTGGGCGCACCTAACTGTTCTCGAGTGGAACTCTTTTTTCCATCTTCTGTGTTTCTCTGTTTAATAATACTGTATGAAGATAATATTAATCTCTTCCTTGTGCATGCCCTGCGATTTTTGCGTGTATTATTTAGAAAATCATTATGTGCGAAGAATCACGCCCCTTCCTTGAATAGGGCTCTGCTCGTGTGTGGTGGTGAACAACTGTACAAATTATATTAATATAATAATCATATATATACTAACATATATATAAATATACTTTGTATGATATTTTTTATATAAATAGTAGGGCCGGTTTATGTAGTTCAAAAAATAATAGATGTAACATATATATTTATAACTTTTATTTAAACTTATATATTTTTTTCACACGCTCTTATATATGAAAAGTATCGATAAACCTTATAATAAGTTATAAAAGAAGTTTTAAATTTTCGGTGTATTGGCTGTCTTTTATTTCTATATCGCTATTATAAGTTAAACTCTTATATAGGTAAAATATATTGGTAACATAAAAGATCTATTTATGTTTTGGCTAGCAAAAGGTCGAACCCAAAATTCTCGATCACGATATAGCATACATACAATATTGCACTTCTCGTCTACACATCTTTATCTCCAAAGTATACCTCTCGGTCTAGATGAGTATAGTCATCTATCTGTATATATGAGAGTTTTACACGATTTCATAATAGTCTATCGAACAGTTTATCCTACCAGTGTCATTCTTAATAAATTTTATAAATATAGTTTTAAAATTAATACCAAAATTGTTAATGAGATCTATCTATAATTTATGCAATAATATATAATTTTTACAGTTTAAATTATTACTAGGAAAATGTTGAATTAGGATTCGAGTATTCGTATAAGCGCGGCTTGTATAGCCTTTCACTAGGTTTGGCATACTCTAATGTGCAATTCTGCTTAACGCATGCTAGTTAATATACCGTATAATACCATATTAGAAATCTAATAAGTAATACATGCTTATAAAATTTCAAATAACTACTACCTCCATCCCCAGTCTCCCTTACTATAGTCTGCCAATACTAATCCTCCCCTATTATAGTATATCAACTTATTATATAGCTAGTAATATGATATATATATACTATATAATTCTGTACTATATATTAAATGTGATATTTAATTGTTTTTATATAAAATATTACTTAATAATATTTGTATATTATATATATTATAACCCTGCGAGTCGTGGCTGGCTGGGCGGGGGGATTTCGGGGCTAAACGGACGATATGTGAACTATGCTGGTATCACAATGCAAACGACGCTGATATGAACTTGTGGGTTAAAATAGACGATGTTGTTAACAAAGTATGAACAGTATCTAAACGAATAAATTTCTCAAATTTGGAAAGTAATCTAAAAAGTTACTCAGGAAAGTATGTGAGATATGGAAAGGAGCCAGAATTGTATCTAAGTTGCTAGAAAGTAACTCAGGAAAGTTCGTGAGCAATAGAATGTAGCCAGAAACCTACCTGGGTGATAGAAAGTGCTAAAAAAAATTTAAAAATGCTAAAAAGACTAAAAAGGTGCCAAAATCATAAATATTTACCAATAGGTTGCCAGAATTAACAGAAAAACTAATGAAAGTATAGGAAGAATGCTAAAAAGGGTTCAGGAAGGTAGCTGAGTACTAGAAAGTCACTAAAAAGTACCAAAAATGATACATATTTATCGGTAGGTTGCCAGATTTAGCTACAATTCTGGCATCTGCCGGAAGCGCTCTATATACTGCTCGCACGTACGTACACATAGAAATAACACCCACGAAAGAGCGTGACGTCACCTCTGCCACAAAAATACCCCCAGCAACCTACGTGAGATAGGAAAATACCCTACCCTTGTTTATACCCTCTCTACTTACGTAGGAAGGGTAAAAACAACCCAGGAACTTACGTGAATTTTAAAATACCCGCCAAAATACCCTCCGAAGGCTCGAAGGGTATTTTATATCTGCGGTATACCCTACTACTGAGGACAACCTTCGTTGTGGAAGACTAATCTCCTTAACAAACGATGAAAATGTGGAACTTCTTAGAGCTGTAATGAAGAGAGACCGCATGTTCAATGTCAGAGTGATTGTAGAAGAAATTTGTTTGGATAAAAATACAGTTCACAGAATTTTAACGAACCATTTGCACATGCAAAAAATTTGTGCAAAACTAGTGCCGAAAGACTTATCTGTGGATCAGTAGCGAAACATGGTCAAAAAATTTGTCAAAGATTTTTCAAATGACAGAAATGGATCACAATTATTTAGATAAAGTTATAACAGGCGATGAATCAAGAGTTTTTTTTTAGAACGATTATGAAAATAAACGGCAAAATGGGGAATGGCACACAAAAAAAAATATCCCATTGCCGAAAAAAAAGAGATTTTCAACGTGCTTAATATTTCAAAAACGCACTAAATTATTTTTTTCGAATAGCAGTGGATTGTGCACAAGGAATTTGTACCTTCAAGACAGACAGTTAATCACGTCTTTTACAAAGATGTCTTGGAGCGACTTCGAAAAAAGATCAGCAAATCAGAACAGACATTCAGTTTCTTAGCTCATGCAGACGATTGGGTGCTGCACCACGATAACATGCCATCTCACACTGCGATTTCAATTATAGAATTTCCGGCTAAGCAAAACATTCAAGTACATCCACATTCGTCCATACATCACAGAACTATCTCCGTGGCGATTTCTACCTCTTTCCGCTAGTATGAAAGTGAATTGTAGGGTCATCATTTTCTGGGAAGATGGAAAACATAAAAAATACTGTAACACGTGAACTAAAAATACACTTCAGAAAAAGACTTCCGGTACTGCTTTGAACAGTGGAAGAAACGTTTTAACCGCTGTGTAACTTCCCAAAAGTCATACCTCGAAGATATAACTTGTTAATTTCAGGTAAGTTCAACATAATTATTACGCATCAGTTTACACTTACTTTGGGAACAATTAATATATATATATATAGATAATATATAATAATATATATATATATATATATATATATATACCCTTTAATTCTTTCAGTTTTTCAACTTCGTGAGCCAGTCTAGGCACTTTTGCTTGTTACAGGATTCTATATAAGGACCACTTAATAAAATTATTAATATAACAGTAAAATCCTGCAATTTAACGTATGGTTATATTATATATTCTGATTCTCAGGGCGCAGTTTTTTCTATTAATACTATGTTTAATATGTTAGACGAAGAAATCCCGTATATTCCCATGATCCCAACATTTTCTTTACCCTAATTCATACTAGACATATTTTGCTGAAACTATGCTTATAATCCCACCTGCATCAGAATTCCAGGAAATGAAGTCATTAACAGTACAAACTCGATCAAGATCATATGTCGCGCTCTAAGACCTCACAATACTACCTCATCATCAGGTATCTTCCTGAATGCTGCATACATCATACCTTACTAATCTTAATAACTAAATTTCTCACATCCGTTTTATGTTTATCAACCTGGCATAGAACCTGCTATGATACCAAGAAGTGATTCTCGTGCTCCAATCATATCCTACTGCATCGGCTACACAGTTTCTTACTTCAATTGGGTTATATCTTAGATGTCCAGAGTCTCCATATATACTCTAATTATTGTAGTTATTAATGATTTGTAACAGTTAGTACTCATCATCTTTCATATTTATATCTGTATTTACAAGAATATGTCTCACTTCTCTCACTCAATGTGATTCCCACTAAAGGTGAGTTTCCCCCTTCTTTCCACTCCAGAATCTCGGATGAACATACCTATCTATGTAATTAATCTAGATTCTCCCATATAAAATTACCTATGATATATATCTACATTTTCTTCTGACTATAATTTACATATTAATATCATACCTAAAAATGAGTAATTTTATATTAATATTTTTCGGTGACTTTTTCCTACTCTTTTAATCTTAGTTTAAGTAATGTATCATCATGTAAGAGGGCTTCTTCACTAACTCTAAGATGAATCACGTGACTAAATCTCGTTTATCAATTCCATCTTTTACCTCTGAGTACTCTAATAGAGAATATTGAAGGGCAAATTTATTTAATTTTATATATAATATATTATATATTATATTTATTTAATTTAATATTTAATTATTAATTAATTATATAAGTTATATATATTATTATATATTATATATTTATTAATTTATAATTAATTATTGTTAAATATTATTATATAATATTATTATTATTTATTATTATTATATTTATATTTTTTGGTATTCTGTTATCACTTTTTGAGCTATATATTTAATTATATCTAAATTTAGCAATAATTAATTTTGTATTACATTACTGCCATTCCTTAAAAATATACTTGATATACTTTAGGTTGTTATTTACTTGAGATAAATTATAAATTTTATTCTTTTATGTCTTTTACATATTCTTTTACTCAAGAAATAAGATTTAAAAGTTTTATCTTATCACTTAATATTAAATAAACAATTAATATTTATTTCATATTTATATTATTTATAAGGATTATCTTAATCTTCATACTCTAATAGATGTTTAAATAGTTAAATAACTAAAATAAATAAATAGAAAGATAATAAAGTGTTATTTAATATATATAATAATATTCATAAAATTAATAATTATATTTATAATTGTTAATATTATAATATTTTTTGTATTATCTCAGTTTTTATTATTATTAAAAAATAAATTCAATATAAATTACTTTTTATAAATTTGAACTTATCCTCTTTTTATATCTTTGATATCTTTCCTTCATATGCCACAAATAATGTTAGAAAATTTTTTATTAATTCATTTTCGATTAAAATTTAAACTCAAGAACTTTAACGATATAACATAAATAATAAAAGCAATATTCTTTTTTTCTAGTTTATCTTCATATATTAATTGATAAATAATCAGGATTAACTTAAGATAAGTAGGTAAAATGATATGTTTGTGTGCTCAATTTGTTAGTGGAACTTGACTCTGAGTAGTGATTTAAAATTAAAAAAGAAGAATGATGATTGATCTTCTTCTAAATTATGATATCCTCTTTTTATTCTTTCATTATTAATGATCATGTGCTCAGTATATAATTATAATATAATTCTAGGACATAAATGTATATAATGAGATAGTGACTGGTAGATATATTATATTTCGGTTATCTTCTACATAGATATTGGCATCCCTTTCCTTCGCTCTTTTATCTTCGTCCTACATGTTTTGTTTCACCATCTTAGCATCCTTTCTTCTATATCCTTTTATACTGTTGGCTATTCACCCTAAATCATTATTTCGTTACTATCATGTAAATCTATTATCATTATTCTTGGATATTATTATTTAGTATATATATAACCTCACAGACTTTTATAGAATAATAGGTTTTCGCGCTCCTCCTGATAGTTTTTTTTAATGTTTTTAATCGTGTTTGTTCAATAGTTTTTTGAAAGCTTTTCATAAGAGGATATGACAGGTAGAGAAACAAAGAGAAATATTCCAATCTACTTATTCTGCTGCTTTTATTGTTATGTCGTTTCTTCGGTAGTACGATCAAAACACAATTGTTTAATAAAAAGTAAGATGCGAAAATATGTGCATTTGTTTAGTGTAGTAATACTGGTTGTTAGTTTAAGAAGACAGTTTACAATTCTAATTACTTATTAACTCAGTATTAATATTTATCCTTTACTTAATTTTTAACGAAGTTGAAAATATTTTTTTAAACTCTATGACTGAATAGAGAGATCTTTAGAAAAAGATAATATGCTTTAACACTATGAAGTAGTGTAAGATTAGGAGTGACATCCTTTAAAATATATATAAAATATGACGTAATTAGTCCGTCGATATTGATCATAAGTGATGTAGTAAGATATAAAACATAGAGAACAACTCAAGAATATTTTCTGAAAAGATATTAAATAGAACATAGAACAGTGAATTCAAGTGTTTCATTTCTCTAGGGAAATAGTCAACCAAGATGAGATTATTATAAGTTATTCTTTAGGAATTTCAGTTAATGAGTAATTACAAAAAATATTATTAATGCAAAATTGTACATTTATCGAATCTATGTGATAAAACCAAACCAAATAACACAACGTTCAAATGAATGCAAAATCTAACTTCAAGACTACCATTTTTACTTAAAAGAGAAAAAGGTATAAATTTTTTTAAAGTATTTACAAATAATATCGTCAAACAATTCAACTTAATGAAGATAATGGCTTCAATCATAATAATAATAGAATAATAATAATAATAATAATATATAAAGATTATTTTCTTTGTGAGCGCAGTTCATCGACCTCACCCAGTTTTGCTGGAATAGTGAAGGTAAGAATGGAACGAGAGCAGTCTGATGTTCAGGATATTTGTGCATGATACAGAAAGCCCTTGGCTCAAAAGGTATAGAATGTACCTATCCTAGACATGGATAAGAAGTAGTGAAGTCGACTCAAGATAATATACAATACCTGTCGAATATTTCAAGTCTTCAGTATGATATTAGATATTACGGGCGAAGAATGCGAAATCATTTATGATTAGTCCGCACGCCGTCTTCGCGGAGTATTAGAGTACGTCACTAGATTATTCCGCTTTCAATCGACCATTTCTGTGCAGTGGTGTGCGACGAAAGGGCGGGATAAGAATCTCATATGTATGGCATTAGCAATCGAGTGAGAGAAGAACGAGTTCTGACTCACAACGATAAATATACAGGTCGCGAGCAGGTGTGCGATAAGCACCTTTTTAGTTGACGAAAACGACAGCAGCGTTTACAGCCACATATTGAGGCGAGATCTCTGGACATTGCACGAATATACCCTGCGCGACAGTCAAGAACTTCGCCACATGTAGCCTCGATTTATGCTAGATATTATTATTATTATTATATGGTTACGTAGCTCGGCACGAAGTACTCTTCTCCTCTCTCTCGAAGGGAATCGATGTTATGAGTCGAAAGTTACCTGCCAGGCGATCGCATAGTGAAACAAGGACACAATTACGGTTTATGGTGGCGAGCTACACGATTCTGTGAATGATTCTGCCGAGGGTTCCTACTTTCGCAGTCCAGTTCTGACTGGGCTAGGTGATATCCATGCACGCAAGCAGCTCGACACTGCGATCTCGGACCGTAGATTATCGCAAGCAGGTCAGTCTAGACGCGCGGGGAGGAGTGTGGTAATACGATTGTTTGTCTGTTGCTGCATTTCCTGGAATTCTGATGCCAGGTGGGATTAAGCATAGTTTCAGCAAAAAATGTCGATTATTGAAATTAAGGTAAAAGAAATTGTTGTTGAGCAATGGGAATAAGGGGATTCTCGCTAAACATTCTGGTAATGAAAACTTAATGTGCGCCATGAGAAATTCAGAATAGATTTACTACTTATGAGGCATTATATTTAGTGTCCTTTAAATGACAAGGCAAAAGCTGCCTAATTTCCCGAAGTCGCGAGGGTTAAAGGGGATAATATTGATACTATGTTATCCAAAACACACAGAAAACAGAACCAAAGTCATTGTGGGTTACTAAGCGGAAAAGAGAAACATCATTTAAGTGAACAGGATGGTTAGAGCGTTTGTGCGCTTAGATAAAGTAAACTGAACTTCAAAGTACAGAAAACTGGAACAAAATATGAAGATCCATTAAAGGAATCTACCCATAAAGATGAAGAAACGAAAGAGATGGATTATGATGATGATGATGCCAAATTTAATTCAAATTGAATCAGAAAATATATATTTTATTAGGAAGTTAAGAATAACAATAAAATAATAATAATATAATATAATAAAATAATAAAATAGTACTAGTGCCGCACTAGCCATGCCGGGCCAGGTAGCGGTACTCGTCGTAGAGCGAGGTTCGCGCACAGGAAGCCCATAAGGGGTGATTGGGGCCCACCCCTAAAAAATCGAAAGTGTTCGTAATAAGTTCAAGTTTGGTCAAAGTGTTCAGAGTGTAAGTTCTAGAAAGAGTTGATAGTGGAATCTGGGAGTTTATGACATCCTGAGCACCGACTGGCTAGGTAGGTTCGCTAGCCTGCCAAATTAATAAAACACGTTAATAAACTAACAATCTTTTGATTCTATATACTTTATTATAGGTATCTCGTAGATACCGTAGAGACTCTGATATAATGTAATGGTTATATAAGCCGTATAGAGGTGTTCATATAGTGCCCCCCTCCTGATAGGACCCCAAAAAACATAGGATCGATAGGATGAGAAGAAAGAAGTGATGATAAAGTAATGTGATAATTATAAAGAAGGAATAAAGGTGTGAGGAGAAGGAAGTTATCTGACACAAGGTTATATATATAAAGATCAAGCGTAGTGAGGCAACTGCCAATTACCGGGTGGCTCAGGTGCGTGCGCACGATGGTGCGGTGCCGTAGGTGTATAGTGATAGTTGTGTGAAGGAGCTTTCTGTATATCGAGGCTATATTCAATATATATATGGTAAACTCCTATACTTAACTATCCTATTTCCGTCATGTTATACTAGCCTATCGTCTACTTACGCCGCATCTCCTTGATGATATGGGATTATACGAAGGGAAAAGTATAGTGTATCAAAATTCGCTATACAAAGAAGAGAAAAATAGAAATAAATAAATAAATAAATAAATTAAAATATCCATTAGCTATACATAAATATGCTTTCAGACTCTCATTCTGTGCCAATTCTTCCTTTCTATATTATATATTTCTATCTTTTCTAATCCTCTTTCTTCCTCTTCGTCCTTTATATATGATATAAGTATATATTGTTTTTGCACTCTGTTGAATTTTTTTCACTACTCGAGAGGGAGGGCTCACTATTAGAAACAGCCTCATATATACTATGGATTACTTTATTAATATAACACATTCATTTCGAAGCTCTATATACGGTCTACTTAGATAATAACCTTATATATATGATTAAATATTTTTATTATTTTTTACCGGTTAAAATAAACTAATACAAGAAATATATTTCTGCCCTCGCCGGCTCCATAGCCCCGGTGCCGTGAAGCCAACTCCTCAGATTCCAATATTTACTAACTATATTATACTTTCTAGTAATTAACACTCTTGAATCCGTCTCACCAAATTTATCAAGCTCACTTATAGCGAACACTTTCGATATTTTAGGTAGTTGAGGGTATCACACCCCCCTTAATGGGGGCTACACGGGGATATGTATAACCTCGTGTCTATACGATGTAGGTTACGTCATACCATCTTAAACCACCCTTCACAATAATATAGTTTTTAGTACGGATACGTATAGTTTCTAGGAGTCGGAGGGCAGGCTGGCTTTTGGTAAGTATCGGTGATAAGTCAGAAACTGGTATATAATGCGAAAAGATAAGAACCGCGGCGGTAATTCTGACTTCATTCAGATAACGTATATAAATATAATAATTAATTATATTAATAATAAATAATATAATGTAAATATTAATAATAATTAATAAAATAATAATAATATAATACTATATTGTAATAATTAAATTAATAATCTACAATATAATAAAATAATATATTAGTGTCTATTAGTATATGAGGGCGTGAGCTCAGTGCGTTCGCTTACTCGCGTACTACATCTGACGCTTATCGCCAGCTATCAGCACTACACCTTGAGGCTGATATTGATCCGTAGCCTTGTACTTAATAGCCTAATCTTCAACCGCTACGGTAAGATCACGCAAACAATGGGCGTTATATGACGATATTTTGAGCTACGTCTTCGTAGGTCAGGTTATACCTCCCCATATTTACACTACTAGTAAGATCATTAGATAAATTTCGCCTATTTTATCGTAAGGCTTAATACATTCATAATATATAGAAATATTATATCTTAAAGTATATTCCAGACTATTATAACCTCTATTTCCTTTCCTATTCAATAAATGATGGTGATAGGTCGCTGCAAATCATGTGACCCATAATATTAACTTATACAGGCGTCGATTATACTGTGTATAATATAGAGTTTCCCTATAGCGGTACCTTTAGTCTGAGTTGTGCATAGAGTTTTAATGTGTGATATATAGCTTAGATTTTTTATATGATAACTATTAATTATATATTTTAAAGAATATTATATTGTATTTTATAAGTATTTTATTTATGAGCAAGTTATTCATATATAGTATAACTAGCATACCTTTAGTAGA
>JABUQX010082609.1:17500-58238 GCA_015478945.1 Trachelipus rathkii | reverse complement strand
AGGAGGAGAAATAGATATATATATTCTCCCTTCTATCTTCTTTACTTCTTATCCTATCTTCTGCATTATCTCTTCTTGCTTCCACCCAAAATATCTCTAATATAATCAATAGAATCAAAAAGAGGGTACTTTTTTTATATTATATGAACTATATCTAAATATATCTTAGGAGAGTTAATTGAATATATTATTATTTTTTCTTATTAGTATTTATTATCCTATGATATATTAGAGAGCGATTATGGATTAATAGTAATAATTTTATATTATATTATATATTATAATATATTAATATATATTTTAATATTCTATATTTGATAATATTTGTAATATTAAGCCCAACGTAATAAGACTTATGATACTTTTAAAAGTTGGTAATTGAACGAGATATTTAATTGTAATAAAGTCTTCTTAGGCATATATTAATATATATATTATATATAAATTTAATTATAAATTTATAATATAATAAATTAATAATAATAAAATATAATTAATAATAATTAATAATAATAATATAATAAATTTAAACAAGAATATAAGTATATATATAATATGATATGATTTTATATCAGCTTAAAAATTAAAATTATACCGGTAAGTATTAAATTATTATTAGGTATATACTATTAAATAAATAATATTTTATATAATTGTTAAATATTAATATATATTATAAAATTTATATATGAATTTTCTATACTTTACTGATTTGTCATTTGCCTGTAAGTATTTTGGTTTATCAATTAACTTTATTTGGAATATAACATTTTACTGCAATTATTAAAAATATTATATATATAATATATATAATAGATTATATTTTTATGTATATAAATTATTATTATATTTATTTATTATAATATATAATTATTTATATAATTAAATTATTATTAATTATATATATAATATATATATTAATATTACAAACTTTATTCTTCTAGAAAAATCAATTATTTCTAAAAATTTCTCTTCCGAAAATATTTATTTAATTGAATTAATTAAATGTATTCCTGTTTTTATAATAGGAACAAATTAATTAATCTGAAATTATATTAAAGTATTATGAAAAGAAGGTGTCAGATATCTTCAATGTATTTGCTTACATTTCTAGATTTTAGCTAACGCCCGGCCCGCGCCCCCGGCCCGGCCTGGCTAAATTAGAGCAGCCCCAGGCCGGCTAAAAAATTGAGCGCAGCAGCATCTTCATGCATTCATCGGATCCTCTATTATCTCAGTAGCTCTCACTCATCTTTATTATATTATCTAAATTCCCGATTCAAGTGTATTCAGGTCACCTGCTAATTTAATAAATTCTAATTGATTATTAATTATCTATTAATTATCTATACTGTACGAATTATTATTATTATTATGATTATCTACGTTATTATTATTTAATTAATTAGTTATTATTATTAATTATATATCATATATTTGAAAGAGGGCTAAATATGATAATATAATTAACATTATTATTATATTTATTGATGTTTATTAATTTTATTATATTATTATATGTATATTTAATATTAATTTATAATATTTTAATTATGATTTTATTTATTTAGTTTAATGTAATTTAATATTAATTATTAATTTATTAAATTATTATTATATTATTACATTATTATTATTAATTAAGTTATATAATTCATATTAATTAATTATTATTATATATGTATATGGAGATTTTTTTTTATTGTTTTTATTAAATATAATAACATATCTGGACTAGGCACGGAGGTGATAGAACAGATTCTATTAGATATTTTGGCTTAAGTATTATATACCTTGACCGAAGTCTACACATCTCACACTACCCAACACAGCCACACACACACACACATTCGCACACCGACCTCCGCAGCTACCATATAAATTCAGCCAAACCCAGCATAAGTTAATGGAAGGTGTCAATTCAAACCTAAATATAGATAGTTGATGTGTAATATGGTCTGGCCTTCACACAACTTTATAATAATATTCTTTTTTTTAATATTGTTGTTTTTTCACGATAATAATAGACATATTGTTTATTTTGTATAATAATGAGATACATGTTCTTCGTCTTCATCATCTGAGCTGTCATCTCTGTCATCTCTCTCCTCTCGATCGTAATCAATCTCCATACTCATCATTCTCTACTTTCCAGATAGACTTGGCATATCACGGGGACTCAAGGCATAGTCGCTCGATCGTTCTTTCTAGATGTTATTCTCTCTCAACATCACTCTCTCTAATTTTTGTCTCTCACTCTCTCACTTTACTTTTCACTGCGCTCGATCTCTCAATTCTCTCAAGGCGTTATCTTACGAGAGTGACACTAGTTAACACGTACTCTCAATAATACCCAGTTTTCATACACTGAACTCACACTCAATTAACGATTGCACGTTTAGATAGTATAGTATATGTTTCTTCACCATACTTGTATGAAGATTAGATTTAGCGTGCTGGGCGACGGCCTTCCCAGTGAGCAGGTTGTGTAACATGGTCTACCTGATGTCGTGGCCTCACTAACTGGCGTCTTTCCCTCCCTTTTGGCTTCAGATATTGCCGGGAGGGAGAAAGACGTTTTATTGGCTGTATTACTATAATTTAAATAACATACATAAGGAGTAAACAACACTTTGTAGCTGTACTTTCTTATAATACTATTGAAAGTGTATCACAATTGCAAATTTTTAAGCCGTACATACGCGCCATTTAAATCACGAGCTGTTGATTTATGTATTCATTAAACTCTTATATATAAATAAACATAGCCTTGCCTCCCAAGAGTTTCTAGCTTTATATAAATTCATGTAATATAAGATATTTAAATATTATCAATTATATATATATAAGTTATTATAACTAGTACATTATGTGCATCTCCCGCATATAGTCAATGAACACCAACCACAGCCGTTCAATTAAAAAAAAAATTAACAATATTGATAGCAACATGTCTATATTTTATATCTGCTTAGCAGTTTAGACATTAACAATTTAAATAATTAATTTTCATCGCGTTAGAATTCTATACTTTGATATAGATACTAAATTATAATACGATCCAATATTATGTCATAATGCCTACACTATACATAATATTACCTCAATTACAGTGATATAATATGACGTCATAGGTAAACTAACAAGAGATATCATAGCTCCTACCAATCCCTATGGTATGATAAATCATAATTAAAGATAATAGCGTAATTGAAATATCGAAAGAATATATAAAAACTACCTACGGAATCACCATAATAACATGTATAAGAATCATATTTTAAATCTTCCTTTAAGCAGCGATGATATTCTCTCGTAACTATTCATAAAAGTAAAATTAATTACTCGTAATGTAATCCTCCATTATAATATTATGATGTAAATTATATTTGTTTCATGGACAATGAGGAACCTATAACAACCTAATCTAATTATTAAAATCAAATACATAAAATACAATCATTTTTAAAACAATATGGGAATTTCCGTCATGCATTTAAAACCCGATCTTAAAGATCTCACAAAAATGTTTTAAAATAAATTTTCATTATTTCTCAAAATACAATTACCAATCCTTTCTCAAAAGGAATTACTTAAACTCATTATCAATTAACGCGTGACTCATATTTTACAAGGCCGAATATAGGTTACACAGCGAAAATTTTAAAAATATTATATAATTTTACTATTTACCCTAGAAATAAATACCAGTATACAAGTTACAAATTTCCTTTCTTAAAGAAGGAAAATTTATTATATGAATTGAAGTAATCAGTGAGATCAATCCTAAAAGTCGTCCTTACAAAGCGTTTCTTAAAAGTTTTATTGTATCCCAAGTCAACCCTCTTTCCTCCCCAATTTTTGGGAGGGGGGGTAAGAGTTTATACCTAGTAAAGGATGTATGGAGGCTACCACCTTACTTAACACATTGTTATATAACTACAAGTTTATCTTAAATATACACATTATATATATTATTTTTTAAGATATTACAATATTAAGGAACCAGAAAAAGAAAAGTCTATATCTGAAAATAGTCCATTATTCTATAACTTCATTCTGCCGACGAGTTACAATTAATCTATTAATTACTTTTAATAATAACAATTAATTCTTCAGATTAAATTTTCACTTACAAAAAAAGGACTCTTCGGTGATGACACAAAACCCATAGGGAGACATCTGTAACTATTCTCCGCTGTTGCCACTAAGATGGGTTGGGACTTTGAAAGACAGGCGATTTTCCTTTTGGGGTATTTTGTACTTCTTCCCAATTTTATTCGGTCTCCTTTTCATTATTGTGAGACTTTAATTTTTTTTTTTTTTTTTTTTGTTTTTTTTTTTCTTTTTTTGTTATTTTTTTTTTAAGGTTCGTTGGTTCTTGAAATTTCAAATGTTTACTGACCGAAGCTTTTCACGAAAGTGCTGTTTGGGGGATTCAGTGGCGGGGGGGAAGCTTTTCTTTTCTCATACCCATCCCCCATAAATAGCAAGGTCGAAGCTTTCTGGTATAAGGCATTCGTTGGAAGATCTTTTTGATATTATATCTAAAGAGAGTAGAGATTTATTTTCTATTTACTTTTTTTTTTTTTTTTTTTTTTTTTTTATTTTTTTTTGATGGGTAACGACTTTTCTTAATTATCGTTTATAAACAGAAAATTCTTCAGCGTTACAAAGAATAAAGGACCTTTCATTATTATTACCATATAACCACAAGACTTAACTTTTTTAATAACTTCACTTGGATAGTCAATACTAGCCACTTTCACTAATTATCACCTGCGTTATATTATTATTATTATTATGTATTAATTATTATTATTATTATTTTTATTTATTATTATTATTTATTATTATTATTATTATTATTATTATTATTATTATTATTATTAATTATTATTATTATTATTATTATTATCCATGGGAAGATGAATCGGCAGGCATCAATGAATCATGTAGGTATTGCGATGAACATGTAGCACGAGATGATGAGATCATTAATCAATTAAACCTAGAATTAAATCCCTCACCCCTAGGGTACAATAATTAATAAGATGAAGGTGTATAGAAAAATGTTATGAATGCTTAAATTTTCTTTATTTAATATTATTGTTTATATTGTTTGTTTCACCGGTTGTGGAATCGGAAATTATAAACTAAGTTATTTTTGTATAATAAAATAAAGGAGTGGAAGGCCACAGACCCTTTAAATACATTTTCGTGAGTATTCAAATCCCAATATTATATTTATTAGAATGATTGGCAAAGGGGCGAAGGCCATAGTGCTTCGATGTACTTTGCCCCTAGATGTTATTCACTCACTTCTCTCTAGATTTTTTTATCTTATTATTTTTCATCTTGGTGGACTCAACTTAGCGTCATCAATGAAACACTTAAAAGGATCTCATTTATAAGACATTAGATAATAATTCTAACACCTTTATTTTAGTAATAAAATAGAGATATCATAAGGTGTCTGTGGGTCCAAATTCCAGGACACTTGGTAACGGCTCTGATGTCGTGGCCTCACTAACTGGCGTTTTCCCTCCCTTTTGGCTTCAGATATTGCCGGGAGGAGAAAGACGTTCTATTGGCTGTTTCAATTTTAAATAACATACAAAAAGGAATAAACATAGTTATGTGTGTGATTTTATAAGATGTAAGAAAATTTTACCGTACATACTAATACACATAACGTCAGAGAGGCTTTGTTTCTACTCTTATAATAATAACAGCCTTTGCCTCCCAAGAGTTCTAGCTTTATTAATTACAATAAAGATTATAATAGCATTATTTTATATAGTACTATACTTAGTACATATGGTGCATCCCCGGCTAAGTCAAGAACACCCAGCCTTCAATTAAAAAAAATACATTTAAAAAATTTTTTTTTTTCAAAGTTGACATAAATATTCCGTAGAATTTATTTCATTTTTAGATACACGCCAATTTGTCTAATGCCTACACCCTCTCGTGAATGACGTCATAGGACAACAAGAGTTCATAGCTCCTCCCCCCTATGGTATGATAAATTTTAAAGTAATAGCGTTTGAATTCGAAGAATATAAAACAACTCGGCACCATAAAATTAATAAAAAATAATTTTTAATCAGACAGATTTCACTATTGACACATAAAAATAAACTCGTAAATTACTAATTATAATAATTATTTTATTAACTTTTTTCATCAGAGGAAACCAAAACATCAGACTGGTTTAAAATCAATACATAAAATACAATCATTTTTTAAAAGAAATGGGAATTCCCGTCATGCATTTAAAACCGACGCTCTTAAAGATCTCAGCAAAAATGTTTTAGTACTATATAATTAATTTTCTATTCTCAAAAACAATTACCGAATTTCTTTCTCAAAAGGAATACTTCTCATATCATATAACGGTCACTTTTACAAGGGCCGCTTCACACGTGAAATTTAAAATATAAATTTTTAACTTAATCCTAAAAAATACCCAGTTACAAATTTTCCTTTCTATAAAGAGGAATATGTTATTAATTGAATTGGTAACGGAGATCTCACTTAAAAAGTCCGTCTTACACAGCGTTTTCTTTAAAGTTTTAATTTAAATGTCTACCTTCTTTCCCTCCCAATTTTTGGGGGGGGTAAGAGTACCAAAGGATGGGGGATACCCACCTTCTTACACATTGTAAACACAAGTTTATTTAAATATACACAAGATTCTTCTAATTATTCTATGACCAAAAGAAGTCTATCTGATTTTCCATTATTCTATAACATCATTCTGCCGACGAGTTAGAATATATTTTAATTACTTTTTAATAAAACAATTAATCATAAGATTAAATTTTCACTTACAAAAAATACTTTCGATGAAAAAAACACAAACCATATGGGAGCATAGAGACTTCTCCGCTCATCAAGAGCAGTGGCGGTCTTTATAGCAGCCAGGCAATTTTTCCTTTTGGGGTATTTTGTACTTCTTCCCAATTTTATTTAGCCCTCGAATTCATCGTAGCGGCTTTATTTTTCTTTTTTTTTTTTTTTTTTTTTTTTGTTGTTGTTGTTGTTATTGTTTTTTAGGCTCGCTGGTTCTTGAATTTCAAATTTTAACTCGAGCTTTTCACGAAGTGCTTTTTGGGGGATTTCAGTGGCGGGGGAGTTTTCTTTCTCTACCCATCCCCCATATAATAGCAGGTCGAAGCTTTCTGGTATCAGCCTTCGTTGGAAGATTTTTTTTTTTTCTAAGGCAGCGCGGTGATTTTTATTTCTATTCTTTTTTTTTTTTTTTTTTTTTTTTTTTTGATCGGGTAAGATATTTCTTTTTTTGTTTTATAAACAGGAAAAATTCCTTACACGTTACAAGAATACGCCTTTCTTATTATTACATATACCCACAACGATTACTTTTTTAAATAACTTCAACCTGGGAATTATGATAATAGCTAGCCCTTTCACAATTATCACCCGCGTTTTATATATTATTATTATATTATTATTAATTATTATTTAATTATATTATTAATTATTCATTATTAATTATTATTAATTAATTATTATTTTATTATTATTATTATATTATTATTATTTATGTATGCTGGGGCCCTTTTCATCCCACCACAACAAAAAAAGGTTGTAAAATCGACTGAATGTCGTTCTGGGGGTTCCCACATGTAGCAGAGACTGATATAGATCATTAATCAATTAAAAGCCTAGAATTTAAATCACTACCACTCGGGTACAGATAATTATAAGAATGGAAGGTGTAATAGAAATAGTTGATGTTAATTTCTTTATTAAATATTCTTTTTTAATATTGTTTTGTTTTGAACGATAATAATAGACAAAGTTTATTTTGTATAATAAATAAGGAGTGGATCATTGATCCTTCAAATACATTTTCGTGAGTATTCAAATCTCCAATATTATATTTAATTAGAATGATTGGCAAAAAAATGATGTGGCCCCGTTGTGGTGGAGACTTAATGGAACGAAACTTGTGGTCTTTAGAGCGAGAGCCATGCATAAGACTCGTCTATCATCGAAAAATGCCTTCTAAGAGAGTATGGGTTTGTCCTAGATGTCTATTTCGAAGCGGCACAGGGTGAAGCTTGTTGTCTACTTTAAGTATTTTTATGTTAGTCTTATCACGTTAAGGTGAGGTGGTGCATCATCATAGCTCGTGTATTTCAATACCATTCAGTCTGTCTATTTCATACAGCATGACACTCGAGTCCTTTAGGAAAGCACGTCTCATTATACAACAATGTGTCGGCTCGACTCATATTGCGAAATGTTTTTTATGGATTTAATTTATCACTTTTTATATCAGTACAAATGTTTTATTTATATTTTTCCTTTTAATTATGAAGTGATAGGGGGGACACTTTACAATTATATTAATAGATGGGATTAGTAATGATAATAGGAAAAGATAGGTAAGATGTAGAGTAGATGGAGTTTATAGGGCGTGCTAACAGAGGACTGTTGTTGAGTGGGGCAATCTTGGAGAGATAGACTCGGAAAGACATATGAGAGGGATTGTAGAACTGAAGGGACCGATAAGCAGAGTACACTTGGTAAACGGCTCTGATGTCGTGGCCGAACTAACTGGCGTCTTTCCTCCCTCCCTTTTGGCTTCAGATATTGCCGGGAGGAGAAAGACGTTCTATTGGCTGTTTCAATTTTAAATAACATACAAAAAGGAATAAACATAGTTGTTATGTGTGTGATTTTATAAGATGTAAGAAAATTTTACCGTACATACTAATACACATAACGTCAGAGAGGCTTTGTTTCTACTCTTATAATAATAACAGCCTTTGCCTCCCAAGAGTTCTAGCTTTATTAATCTACAAATTAGATTATATAGCAGTTAGTTTGCTATTGTTTAGAATTAGTAAGGTTAATACTGTATAAATTTTTATATTGTGAAAATTATAATTACAACCAGTAGAAGTATTGTAAAACAATTTAACCCCTTTGCTTTTGCTGTTAACAAGTTGATCGAATTACGGTATCAGGTAAGTTTAAAAAGCATACATTAATTCAGCATGTGTCTACGAGTCGGAATTAAACATACATGCTGGAAATTAATATTGAACAACGAAAAGCCCTTCTTACATATGCTGTTGATACTAGCATCCTTACATAAAGTTTTTATCAATGGGTTCTTGGAGAAAAAAAACTGTTCAACATGTAAATGAAAGCTTGAAATTTTTTTTTGTGAAAAGAAAGAGAAGTAACTTCTTCAATGATTATCTCACAATATAAAAACTAGTAATTTATTTTTATCGAAAACAATGACTTGGAATTCATATCATAATTGAAAAATTTAAATTTTCAGTTGAATAGGAATTAAAACACGTTCGGAAAACAAATGGAAGAAAATATAAAGAAACAAACATTAGAAATTTTGAAAGATGTAAAAACTTGGGCAGATTAGAGAAGGTTTAACAGAAGATATTTCAATCAATTTTGAAGATGGTTCAGGAATCTACAAGTTCACCACCAACTTTCTCAAATTTATTGGTTGAATTAATTTTTGAGATAAGAAAGAGCATTGGCAGACCAAATAATATTAAACATAAAAATAGAACAAGCAGCATTCTTTTCATTACATGAGAGGATTTCAAGATTATTTAAATTTACAATTACTTCTACGAAATAACAACCCATTCGTGCGGTGAAAAAATTCAAAAGAAGCATTTCCTCTTTTGAGCTAGCTTTGAAATATTTATTTAAGTGCATCAGCTTTTCCTTTCATGTAGTTATATATATATAGTAGTATATATATATATATAGAGTTATATTATATATATATATATTATATATATATATATATATATATATATATAAGAGTTATATATATATATATATATATATATATATATATATATAGTATATATATGTTGAAGAGCAGTTATGTTAAGAGCAGCATAGGCAGTTATATATGCTAGTTATATATACATATTATATTATTATATATATATATATACATATTATTATATATATATATATATATATATATATATATAAAGAAGTTAAAGATATTATTATATATATTATATATATATATTGTTATATATATATATACATATATACATATATATATCTATATAGTTTTATTGGAGTTAAATTAGATATATCTATATATATATATATATATATATATATATATTATAAGTTATTTATATTATATATATATATTATTATTATATTATTATATATATATATATTATAAGGCTATATTATATATATATATATACATGAGCTTACAAAAAATTAACTGCCCTGAAAATATATAAATTTTGATGTTCTTACAATATAATTTGGGACTACTGAACTCAAGTTAGGTCAAAAATTTATTTTTCTGAGTCTGATTTTGCATTATTATTAGAGTAGGCAACTATTTCTGTTTTTAGCATAAACGTTAAATGTACAAATATAGCTTTGTTCAGCAACCTATATCTATCTTTTTCATAAATGTGTGTTTTTTCTTTTCTTTTTTTTTTAAATAATAATAATAAAATAAACTTAATAACAGGGCTGCGGAACAAGTAAATTTCATTTTACCGTCTTCAGCTACATTTCAAAATTATCCAGCTCCTGCTTCATTCACACTTATAAAATCAATAATTCTGTTGCTAGATTTATGAAGTTACAATAAAAATGAACGCTCGTTACTAATTAACTTTTTTTTTCACTTGAAATTATAAATATGAAAATTTTATAGTAAAAAATTGCTCTGGATCTACCAAAATACCTTGCGGATTCGCGGCTCAGGTTACGCAGCCCTGCTTAACATCAGTCAATTAATCCAAACAAATGAAATTTGTAAAAAAAAATTTAAGTAAAAAAAAAAAATGAAATTAATTCAGTATCTAAGATACCTGGTGATTCTTTAGGCAGATATATGAATGTGCTGTAATATACAAGAATAGCTTATTACCGATTAATCGGCCGCAAATGGCAGATTACCGATTATATCAACCTATTAATCGGTGCATTCTTAGTTAAGCCATACAGTACATAATTATTACCAAATGTTTTTCTATTCAATTTTCGATATCCTTTATAAAACGTTTGCTAGGCGTGGCAAATTTACTGGTCCATAATATCCCAAATCCTATTAACAACCTCTTTTATAATTATATAGGTCCAACATAGTAATTTTTCAGTCCTCTGGGTCCTCTGGTGCATCACAAAAAAAACAATCAATTTATTTTATATATAGAGCTATTTGTTATTATTTTACGAATTACACCACTCATAGGAAATACTACCACAACTACTACAACCAATTTTCCTTTAACGATTCTACTTTAAACGCCATCAAGACTTACAGATACACCACAATCAATGTGAGAAAGTATAGTTTTAATTTAATCAGGTCAAATTTAAAATGATAAAAGATAACTAAAATCTGTACCACAAAATAACCAATCTGAATTATCATCAAATGTCTCATCTGTAAACACTAAAGCACAGAATCTGTTAAATATACTGACTAAATCTCCATCAGATCAGTCTGAATTGGACCAATTTGTCTAATTTTATCAGTATTATTAAACGTATTAAAGGTAAATAATTTATTCCGGCCTTTAGTGTTTCCTGCTAGGTTAATTTCTGCCTATCTTTTAGGTCTCCTTATTAGTTAATTTAGTTAAATCCTAACTCTTATAAACTTCTAAATCTAATTTTCTACTACTTTCCTTGAATCTTTTAAAACTAAGAATATTTATCTTTGACTCCCTAACTTATCTACAAATTAGATAATAGTAACTAGGTTTTTTTTTTTTTTTTTTTTTGCTTTCTGTCATAATGACCGTGGCTGTATAGCATTAGACAATATTTTCTAAAATTGACTTAAATGTAGCTTACATTTCAAAAATTTGAATTGTCAAATTCTTATCCCAGTCAATGGTTCCAAGCATTGCTTTAATTTTTTATTAATAAAGACACCGATATATACTTAAAAAAAGATTCCTTTTAATGTGCTTTATATCCTTCTCAGAGGGAATAATACAGGAAATCGAACTTTAAGACCGGCTAACCCAAGCCTGTCGCCACCTAGTGTTCGCAGCAGTTTTAATTCTTGCCCCCCAGGAAGATAAAACTCAGACTGCTACGTGGAGGATTGAACCAGCGTCCTCTCGCACGAGAGTCGGCGAGTCAACCTCCTACGCCAAGAGGCGTATATATATATATATATATATATATATATATATATATATATATATATATATATATATATATATATATATATATATATATATATATATATATATATCTATAAAATATATATATATATATATATATATATATATATATATATATATATATATATATATATCAATTAATCTAATTATGGTTAAATCACCTACGTTTGGCTCAACTCTGATATCACTAACCAATGATCTTCATTTACCATTTGCAAATAATAAATCTAATAAACCTATTACTGACCCTGTGGCTTCGGCACAAGAACCTGAATAAAAAGTTATTTAAAATACAGTTAGTAAAAAATAACTAACGATCATTACTAGCTAAGTATTCCACTCAAAATTGTAGGAATTAAAATCACTCATAACTACATTAACAGCCCAATCTTTGCACACTGGTGAAATTTCATTTGTTATTCCCATATTCAATTTCTGATTTTACTACCCTCGACTAGGTTCTCTTATAATAAGCACTTAATTACCTCTATTCAATATAGTTTGTAGACATAAAAATATCAACCCAAAAAGACTCCTGAAACTTTTTCTTTTTATAACTAACACCGGATACTTTACAGGCATTGTTTTATTCATGGAAAAAAGTTCTCTAGTAAATATCTTCCAAGATTTGAATGAGGGACCAGACTGTTGAATTAAAATGGACCATTAGAAATTTAGGTTTAGAAAAGTTCTCGAAAATACAACAAAAGGTCTTGCTGTCATGGGTAACAAATTCTAAAAAAAATTTTTTAGAAAATACTAGAGCGAGTATCTTTAAAGAAAACATTAGTAATTTCAAATATACTTCAAGGAAGTTATAGAATATAGAACGTTTATTATTATTTACAACCTATAAGTTTCTGACAATTTCAAACAAAATATTCATTTGATCAAATATTAAAAACCCGATTGAACAGTGATTTCTGACAAAAAGGTGCAATTATCAATCTGCATCAAAGTTCTCCTAGTCAATTATTATTATTATTATTATTATTATTATTATTATTATTATTATTATTATTATTATTATTATTATTATTATTATTATTATTATTTTTATTTTTATTTTTATTTTTATTTTTATTTTTATTTTTATTATTATTATTATTATTATTATTATTATTATTATTATTATTATTATTATTATTATTATTATTATTATTAAAGACATCGTAAGTATTTCAATTTCAGTTATGAGACCCATTCAACCGAAATAAAACAAAAATGTGAAATTGATATTTAGCATACTTTAATGCTCTCTAAGAGAAGAAGCTGAAAATTAACAGAAGACCGTTTCAGGAAAGGAGAAACTGACAGGAAAATTCATAACTGTCCTTTTTATTTGATAATTAATTAGTCGATAAAAATAGCTTTAAAACTTTTTAGTTATACTTAATCACATCAATAAATTCATGGGCAAAAGAAACTATTCAAAAGGCACACATGTTCAAATTATCTTTGATAATAATTGTTGGCGTTTAGTGACTTACGTCAAGCGTTTTGCAATCGTATGATGGGGGTTTCCTCCTGTTTGAAATATGGCTTTTATGTAGGACTAAATACTTTTATACCTTTTCAAGCGCTCGACATATTTCGGGGAAACGAAACTAATGATTTCACATATATTGCAAGAGAAATAAAAATGTAGAATTGTTTAGGCAAACACTTTTAACTTTTTACTTTGGATCAAATAAAACAGAGAACCTTAACCTTTTTTGCCCACGACAAAAAATCAACAATACCATCAAACTTTGTGGCAAATGGGTCTTCATTGTTCACCTAAACCTCTAAAACACCAGATTGCGATGCTCATTCTCATACTCTTCAATCTGCACAATTTTCTAGTTTATACATGTTAAACAAGGCTCAAAATTTTAAAAAAAAAAAAAAAAAAACAACTGCACTAACTTATTTTCCCCCCTCAGAAGTCTCGGCTACCCGAGTTTGGGTAGTGACTCATAGGCTAAGAAACCCCTCAAATAGAGAATATTCAGGTATACCTAATGTTTAGGGTTGGGAAAAAAAACGTTTTGTTCAAATCGTTTTTTTCAGGAAAAAAACATTTTTTCATGTTTTTTTCAGTTTTTTTCGTTTTTTTCATTAAATGTATTTTAAAAAATATAAAGAACCTAATATGATATTTCACTTGAGTATTTTCATTTTTCGAATACGAGGATACCTGAAATTAAACAAATATTCCATTTTGATTTATAAAATAGCAGAACTACCTTTCTCTTATATTTTATCAATTGTTTTCGTTACAATTTATAGTAGGTTGTAGCCTGCAGACTGCTGTTTGTAGGCTTCTACTTACTAATTTTACTATGTATTTTACATTTGTATCATATAATCATATTTATAACTTGCTTTTAAACATTAATGTATATTATATTTATATAGAATGAGTCTGAAGGACAAAACTCAAAAGTGACTTAAGGGGATGCAAATGAAATAATAAAAATATTGAAATTAAAATTATACCAAGATTGTAAATGAAAGAGGATGAGTGAATGACTAAATTAAATATTTGACTTTGAATATCAACTTTTGATTCACTAGTCCCCACTCCCCAGACCCCAGTCACTCCTTGTGCTGTGACTACTGTCAAGCTCATTATCACTGGGCTCATCAGCGTAATCAGCCACATTTAATTTTGATATGACTGATAAGTCTGATATCTCAGTCATATGAAGTATCATGTGAGAATGACAGTGGTAAAGGAGCAGGGGCAGTAACAGGACTCTTAAGCTTAGCTGCCTTAGCATAATCATCTCTCTCAGTTGGCAAATTTTCAGAATTTCCTAGTTCTAGATTATGAGCAATAAATACTAGTTTTGCAATGTCTATACAACAAAAGTTACATTTCATGCGAGGGCCTTTGCAACCTTTTATTTCCTTAAAAAGTACAGTCACACGACTTTTTGCATGTGACATTTCTAAATTCTGATTAAATAATTATGATAAAAATGTTACTGAAAGCTGAAACAGAGTAAGAAAACATTAATGAAGCCACAAACAAAATATTATGAATATCAAAATTCAGAATATAAAATAAAAATATGGAAAACCCATAAAAATTTTGAACACAAACTCAGGGGCTTCCACCTTGTAGGAAATTGGAACCAAAAAATGTCCAAATTAGAGCATATTTGCCAAAACTTATAATAAAATTGTTCAAACATGTAAATTCCACAACTTAATTGAAAAAAAACGAAAACAAATTTTTACTTGTTTTTTCAGGCTGTGTTTTTTTCATGAAAAAACCGTTTTTTTCGGAAAAAAACGAGCTTGTTTTTTTCCTTTCCCAACCCTACTAATGTTACATGAAAATTCTCTAGAACTTAATATTTTATAAGAAAATAAGTAACCAAAATACAATTACGATATACTTACCCAAAGCATAGATTAACTGTTGAGATACCTGTGGATTCACTGCTGCAGTTAATATCATAATGTTGTTAGTCCCAGTAATATTTTGTATAGCCACCAACCAAACTTGTAGCTGAGCTCCAACACGATCTCTTCCCTATTATTATTATTATTATTATTATTATTATTATTATTATTATTATTATTATTATTATTATTATTATTATTATTATTATTATTATTATTATTATTATTATTATTATTATTATTATTATTATTATTATTATTATTATTATTATTATTATTATTATTATTTATTACGAAAAGAAAGAAGGAAATATGAAATGGGGTAATAAGGAAAAGGAGAGATTGCAAAAAGATTTTTTTTTTTTGTGAAATCGGTCTTCATACCGGAAAAGGTCTGGGGCATGAGAAAGCAATTTGAAAATATGACCAAAGAAAATAAAACATATATTATTTATGCTGTGAAGAAGAAAATCATTACCTAGAAGGCTGAGAAGCATTTATGGAAAGAAGGGTCAATATCAGAGGAACTGGGCAAACAATATGAAAAAGTACAGTAAAATTAATTGAAACCCTGTGTAAATTCTATTAACAGTAGAATCTCCATTCTTAAATCAAAGATTGAGCTATATGATATTTTTATCATTTTAAAAAACTTCTTTTTAACGTGCTTTATCCCCTTCTCAGAGAGTAAGACAGGGGAACTACAGAAAATCGAACTTTAAGGCCGGCTATCCCAAGCCTGTCGCCACCACGTGTTCGTAGACGAGTTTTAATTCATTTTATGTACTCTTAAAATTTAACTCTCAGGAAGTAATTTATAAGGCCCTGGTGAATTCAAAATATGGGAATTACGAAAGAAAACATACTGCAATAATTATAATGTAGAAAAAATAAGTGAAACTAATATAAGAAGTTTAAAGTTATACTTCAAAAGACTAATTTATTAAGAATCCACACTTGAATTACAAGGTAGTTCAATATGTTGTCATTATAATAATAAAAAAATATTATAGATAATTACAAAACAACAACAGTATTATTTCATTTTCAGAATAAAAACAAAAAATTTAGAATTTTTGAGAGAGAGATAGAGAGAGAGAGAGAGAGAGAGAGAGAGAGGAGAGAGAGAGAGTGAGAGAGAAGACGAGAGAGAGAGAGAGAGAGAGATGAGATGATGAGAAGAGTTTTACCAAGATGAGTAGAAGAGAGATATTTAAGAGAGATAAGAGCAGAGAGATGAGAGAGAGAGTGACACGAGAGAGAGAGAGAGAGAGAGAGAGAGAGAAGAATAGAGAGAGAGAGCAGAGAAGAGAAGAGAGGAGAACGAGAGATGATGATGAGAGATAAGAAGAGAAGAGAGAGAGAGAAGAGGCAGAGAGAGAGAGAGAGAGAGAGAGAGAGAGAGAGATGAGAAGCCAGGAGAGAGAGAGAGATAGAGAGAGAAAGAGAGAAGAGAAGAGAGAGAGAGAGAGAGAGAGAGAGAGAGAGAGAAGAGAGAAGAGAGTAGAGACGATGAGAGAGAGAGAGAGAGAGGAGAGAGAGAAGAGAGCGAGCATGAGAGAGAGAGAGAGAGAGAGAAGAGAGAGAGATAGAGATAGGTTAGTAGAGAGAGAGAGAGAGACGAGAGAGAGAAGAGAGAGAGAGGAGGAAAGTAAGCAAGAGAGAGAGAGAGAGAGAGAGGAGAGAGAGTCAGAGATGAGGATGGGGAGAAGAGGTAGAAAAGAGAGAGAGAGAGAGAGAGAGAGTGGAGAGAGAAGATGAGTAGTAGATGCGAGAACGAAGGAGGATGAGACAGAGTAGAGAGTAGCAGAGAGAGAGAGAGAGAGATATATATATATATTCTTGTACTAAACTTAACTAGTTAAGTACAGGGGATAAATGAGTAGAGCAATAAAGTTGAGGTATATAGTTAGAATTATGGGTAAGGTACGACTAACGTCAACTGATCGTCGTATAGTACCCCAGTATGGTCTGACAAGAAGCACAGACCTTAACAATTACATAATATGTGGTAAGGATTAATCGTGATACTGTTGTGCAGGTGTAAAAAGGCCCCATTCATTTAGGATTAAATGTACTGAATAGATAATCTCTAATTGTGAAGTTAACGGTAAAAATGTATGTAATAAGATTATACTAATAAGTGAAAAGTTTTAGTGACTGATGAACGAAAAACTTTGTAGTAAAAAACGTAAGAACAAAATGAATAATGCATGAATAAATAAAATACAAATAAAATGATAAATATTGATTTTACAGTTTTTCCCAAAACCTTTATACTGCTCAATAAAAAAATTTTATTCACCAATATCTTCATTACAATAGACTTACCCAAACATAATCCACCAATGCTTCATGTATAATTTTATCAACAGCACATTCGTACACAACTTTGTCTGGCTGACCCGGACACAGATACCACTTTTGTAAAGATCTTGCAGAAAGAATGATAATGTTTTTTTCGTAACTATCAATGGAGTCGATCACTGCTATACCAACTAATCGCTGAAACAGAAAAACTTATATGAGAAAATAGTAAACATATTAAAAATACTACTTTACATTTCCATAATCAATATTGACATAATCTATGCGATGTTCTGGCAATCTGAGGGAGGCAAAACTATTGACTATGAAAAACATATGTTTTCAAAAGATATTTTTTGAATAAAAAATTGGTTCCAAATAGAAAAGAAAAAAAACAAAAACAAAACATCATTTTTGAAAAAATTATTAACAAATAGGCCTACCAACCAAGTTACCAAGCAATTATTATTATTATTATTATTATTATTATTATTATTATTATTATTATTATTATTATTATTATTATTATTATTATTATTATTAATCCAAGTGTTACCCTAAAATCTAAGACTTGACTATTAATCTTAATCGAATATTTTTATATATCAAATATAAGTTTTAAAAAAGTTTGATAAATTTTACTCCCGCATCGGCAAATTTCGGTTCAACAAGGTGATAAAAACTATAACTTACAGCTTCAGGAGCCTGGGTAGGCATTGATCCAAACACAAGTGATGAAACTCTTCTCGATATATCTCCTAATATACCAGCCGGGGGCTTCAAATGATGAAGATTTATATGATTCCCAGACACACTTCCGGAAACTGGCTGAATCTGGATAACTGTAGAAGTTGTAGTAGCTAAGAGACATCCGAGAGAAGGTCCTAAAAAGTGTAAACTGTCACATTCTTGCCCCTGTAGAGAAAAGCAAAAATAAACGCTATTTATATAAATTATATATATATAATATAATATATTTGGTGTATATCAATCTGTAATATATATATATAATATATATTATAATATAAATATATAATATATACTATAATATATAATATAATATATAATATATATTATATAATATATAATATTATATATTATATAATAATATCATTATATTAATATTTATAATATTTAATATTAATTAATATTATATATTATATAATATATATATATATATATATATAATATTATATATAATTATATATATATTTAATGGTTATTCAATCTGTGTGTGAAGATAGGGTTAAATGAAAGAATTAGAGGTGGTTGTGGCATTGGAAGGTGTTAGTTAGAATGATGGAGAATTGGAAAAGAGTGGAGGGTGCCTCACTTACCTACCTATATAATATGCGGATGATTTGGTTTTGAGTTGTTGCGTAAAATCTGAAGAGAATTAGAGGATTTGGTAGGAGATTGGCTAGTTTGTGATTTAAAAAGAAGAGGGGTGTAAGTAAACGTTAAGTAGATAATTAGATTAATGCGTTAATGGCTTTTTTAGTGAATGGACAGTCTTCGGTGTGAAGGTATGTTTATGTTAGATGGTAGCAGCTGGAACAAGTGATGCTTGAGAAATGAAAATATTTGAGTGTATATATGTTCCAAAAGAGTAGGGAACGGATGATTGCAGAGTGTAGTAGGAAAGAAGGTGTGTGAATGCAGGAAGGTGGCTGGGTCGCAATTAAATCGTTGGTGGATGTATAGGGACTTACAGTCTCGAGTGCGCAGGGTCTTACATGGAGGTTATGTTGTTACTCGTGTTAATGTTAGTAGTGAGACTATTGTGATATAATGATGTATAGATCAATAAAGTACAATGTGTTGAGCATGATAAATCTTAAGGAGGTGTTAGGTGGAGAAGAATTGATAAAGAGGAATGAAACGTATTAGAGAGTTGTGTGGTGAAGAAATGAGTTGAGGCAGAGATAAAGGATAAAAAAAAAAAAAATTACTAAGGAACAGTATTTCCTAAAAATTTAAACGTACTATTAATACTCCAAATGAATCAAATATAAATAGAAAAATGACAATAGAAAATTAATTTTAGAATTTTAAAAAGATAAAAATTTCAATTAAATTGTACAAAAATCTATACTATAAGTGTTCTTATCCCCACCCACAAACCACGAATTATAACCTTACTCTTATTAAAGTAATTAAATCCTAACTAAACTAATTTAAAGCATTGTATGCTTGGAAACGATAAATGTACAAAGATAAAAGTGGATATCACGTCACATAATATCAATTTTGATTTATGTGATTCAAAATAACATTAAAAAGTTATTAATATAATTTCATTTCAAGACACAAATATTGCCATTCTCTTGTAATTTCTTTGTTATGATGGAAAACTAACTCAGAACATATCTAAATGATCATAAGAAATTACAAATAAATATAAAATAAATAATATACATAAAATACATATCAAGAAACAAAGGAGGGAATGGTGGTCACAATTCCTTCGTCCTAACAATCGTGAGAAGCATGAAATTTCATTTATATAATTCCTTAAAAATTTCAATAATTGATGAACATATAATTACAATTATCAAAAACATTTGAAAAAATTCACATTTCAGATTTTTTAATTACCACCTTTAAAAAAAGTTTCTGATAGTTTATTAGGCTAATATGGACACAGGCTTATTGTTAAAAAAAATAAAATATTAAGTTGGAATATATACAAAATATACGAAATGAGAGAGAGAATTTTCATATTTTCTCATATAAAAAAAAAACACATTAAAACAAAAAAAACTAAAAAGAAATTAAACACATAAAAAAGAAAAATGATACAAATTTTGATGATATAAATAAAAGATCGTTGGAAAAGATCAAATCAGAAACATATCGTTATTTCATAAAGGTCTTAGCCTGATTGGAATAGAGTGTTAATAACATCTTAAATTAGGAATAAAACTGTTACCAATTTAACCTTCTATTTTTAACATACGCCCAATGTACCATCTTACATAGCAGTACCTGTGAAGTATAAAAGTACTCCCATACAGAATAATTTATCTTATATGATTCTATAATCTAAAATATTTGATAAAATTAGTCGTGCCACATTGAATTTTGATCTAAATATATCCTATTAAAAATATAATCGAACAGTATAAATAATATCATAAAACTTGACGGAGTTGGAAGTAATACAGTACTCAAAAAACTTAATATACACCATGGATGTATGTCGTGTCCTTAAAAGGAAATCAAATCAAAACGAAAGAGGAAAATTACTCTTGATGCAATATTTCAAAACTAATTGAAATACCGAAAAGAAAAATAAAAAAGCAGTAAATATTTATATTGAAAATAAACTAATAATTAATATTAACAAACTCTTTGTAATACATTCAGTTGAAAAGATTTTACAAAATTCTTATCGAGGTCAAAGATGTTTTATAACAGTTATAAATTCAGAAAAATATTAGCTTTAATAGAAATTTAAATTATTTTATAAGAAACTTTTTAGTACAGGGAGTAAACTATAATAATATCTGCACACCTTTTAATACTTCATAAAATAAAATTTTTACAAGTAGAAACCTCAATACTTCTTCTGAGAAAAAGAATGTAAAGTAATTCCTTTCGCAAAGATGTGTAAGAAAGTTCGCGAGGATTATAAAAATAACATCATTGCAGTTGAAAAACAAAATTTCAAAAAATAAAGGTATATCAGTTTTCTAAACATATTTTTTACAATGAAACCTTCCTCTAAATATCATATAAACCAAATCGTATATCAAAGATTTTCACTATTATTAATTGCGTAAACAAATGGCCAAAATATATGGTATTTGCAAATTATATTTTAATCAATGGTAGAAATCAAACTATATCGGTAATTAGTATTGAAAATGATTGAAATATATATAAACATTGATCATAATTAGATATTCAAAAAATGACCCTATCTATACTAAATCGCATTCAATCAGGAATATATTAACGCCTTTTTAATGTGCTAAAATACTCTTCAGATTGAAACTTACCTGCCACCACCATAGGAATATTGGTTCTAAAAACGGTAGTTAAATGAAGACATTTACAGTTAATAACAAAAAAATAAGTTAAATATTATATATAATTATAATCTATATATAATAATATATTAATAATATTAAATTATAATTAAATATTAATAATACAAAAAGATTATTAAAGATTATATTATTAACAAAGGAGATATATATCATAAAAATTTTTATTCATTATAAAAATTAATTCATATGAAAATAAAAAAAAAAATACATTGCAGAAATTTTTATCTTTTTATAAAAATTGTTAAATAAATGTTAGGAAAAACTGTCATGATATATGATTCGTTTTTTTTGAGAAGATAAACGAAGGAAGACTAGCGCTCCAGGGTAAACGTCAAAAAGTTGCAAAAATGGTCGATTTGTTTTTAAACTAAAAAGATAACACCTAAAGGGTAAAACTAACAATGATGGAACAGAAAGTGGTTTCGTCGGCTTCAACAACCAGTCGGCCTGGAATACCACCTAAAAAAAGGAAATAAAGAAAAAAAAGAAATTGGAAGTGTCTCAGAGCGCTATAAGTTCAAACATTATATTAGTTTCAATACTTTTTTTTTGTTTCTATCTCCTTTAATCATACTTTGTCTTATTTTTAAAATGTTACTTTATTATTTTCCTGTAGGCTTTTTAAATTTTTTAGATTACATGCTGTCTTGCTTTTCGGTGGACGGCAATTATTTTATTCTATAAAAATGTGCCAATCAATGTATTATCAATATCTATCTAATTATTTATATTATATTAATACATATGGTATTCATATAAATATTATTAATAATATAATAATAAATTAAAATATAAATATTAAATAATTAATATAATATATAATATAATAATTATAATATAATATATTAAATATAATATATATAAAAATATTATTAATATAATTGATTCCTTTTTGGAATTAGTTTTTCTTAATATCGGACTCAAATGCACAAACTTCAAAGAAAGAAGAAACGAAAGAAAAGAAAAAAGAAACATCGGAAGAACGAGAGTGAAGACGTAAAGAGAGATATGCGTAGGTTTGGAGGAAGAAGAAGAGATCTTATTCTCCTCCGATACAAAAGATGTGAAAGCTCTACTGATATATAAGTGTCTTTTTAAGATTTTTCTTAAGAAAAAAGTTATAAATCGTTTATTATTCGATTTAACACAAAACCAGAGGTGCTTTAATTTTATATTTAGCAAATGATACGATTTTCTATTTTATTAATAAATAATATACAATATCAACAGAGACCAATAAATTCTTAAGAAAAGAGTGAACAACTTTACTTATAACAAAAATATTTTTATCATAAATATTATATTATTAAAGACAAATACTAGTAGTCGTAGTAGTAACAAGTAGTAAGTCAAAAGGGGCAAAGCACGTAAATAGTAGAATTATTGCTAAAAAAGGTTTTTTTTCGAAGAATGAGGTTTTCAGTAACCGTAGAAATATAGTTAGAAAAGATGTTGTACTCGTCATCGGCTTCTGTTTTCTCTTCCTTAAAATTAATAAAATAATATATATAAAATAATATATAATATAATAATAATAATATATAATATATTATTATATATTAAATTAAATAAATATATAATCATATATATATAAAAATATAATAATATAATAATATAATATAATTAATATATAATAAATAAAATAAGGACCAGCATCGAAAGACAAAAAATGCATGTACATAAAAAAAAAGATAAAACTAATAAGCTACATGAGAAGAAATGAAGTATCATTTTGGATTATTAAGCTAACAGCATTCAAAATAAAAACGCGAAACTTAAAAAAAAAACCCGAAAACATTTATTTTTATTCATATATTTATTAATTAACACTTAAATAATTTATATATAATCTTAGGTCTGGCAACGTTATGCCTCTCAAAATATCTCGACCTTACGCATTACCGCGTATAACGAAAAAGCTAAAGTTTGCAAAAAAATAGCGTTTATTGTTTATTAAATTTGCTCCTGCAGAAAAAAATTATTTATTTTTTTTCTTTTATTATTTTCCTTAATTATAGGTAGTTCGAGTCGTCCCCCGAGTAAAGGAACAGAGAATAAAAAGAATGGGTTCTTGTCACTTTTATTAGTCTTTAAGTTTGATAAAAAAGACAAAAAAAAAATTCAACATTTGGGAACTTTGCGTGCTCACCTTCTGGTAGAGGTCTTCGTAATTCTCAAAAAATAATTAATATTTTATCAAATTATTTAAAACCAGTTGTACTAAAATATTTAAAAATGCACCTAGTTTCTTTTTTTTTTTTTTTTTAATATTCGGGTGAATTTATGTTGTATAAATTAATAAAATAATATCACGTAGCTAGCGATAGGTTTTTTAATTTACATGCACAGATACAATGGGGATCGTGCGACCTAATTATAATTATAAGTATATAATATATATAATAATATATATATCAATATATATATATTATATTAATATATATATAATAATATAATATATATAGATATATGATATCGAATGTAATAAAATATCAATATCTTCATAAATAACATTGATCAATAATAAAAATTAAATATATCTATAATCACTAATTTAGAATCGGGTAGGTAACTTGTGAGGACACCGACTTCAGAAATTATTTCCCCCTACCTACCAGCTAACTAATGTCTCTTACCTGGGTCTTCTTGCATATAATAAAAATTTCACCATAATCTTCATGTTACACCAAAAATTCCTTTTGTCTTTCACTGTCCAAAGCTTGAGAAAGGTAAACTTTTTCAAGAAATTCAAACACTGCTAGATAATTCGACCAGGAGATAAGGGTTTGGGAGAAAGAAGACGAAAGTGTGTTTATTGTTTTTTTTTTAGTTATTAAGGTATAGTTTTGACTATTTTATTATCAACAAGTCATACATATTTAACTTATGAAAAAATCAGATATTAAAAATTATTTTATATTTTTTAGATTAAAAAAAAAACAACAAAAACCCAAAAGGGTAAAAAGTTTTACAGATCAAATTAAGTAAAGGCTAGAAAATATAAACGTTTCACATATTGGAACAAATAATGAGTATCATTGTAATTACACAACTAAGGAGAATAGATTTAATGGAAAGATGCAAAGTAATTAATGGTTTTATACTTTTGGGGAAAAATTAGCCTCTAATTTTAATCATATGAAAGGGAAAAACTGAGAAATTGAAGAGAAGAGCAAGAGAGATACAACAATATAGGATTTTGGTTAAGAATTAAACACTCGATTTTAGACTTAAGAAGCAGGATGGTGAGGTACAAAGATGAAAATGAAGGCAGAGTTATACAAAGACACCACGTAATGTTACGACATTATGTGAGAAAGTAACCTTACATCAGAAATAATTCTCAGAAAACTACCACTATATTGCGTACTATCCACCCCCAAATAAGAAGGAAGGACCCAAATCTCTCAATGCATTGTGGTGGGGAATAGATGGGGTTGGTTTGGGAAGAAGGAATCAATAATTAATGGAAATAGTCTTTTTGGATTTTATGAAAGATTCCTATAGGTTTTGATTTTGTTGTCAATATTAATAATTGAATGATAAAACCAAAAGAGTAGTTTAAAATTATTTGGTATAGTGAGGCGTAGTGATGTAAAGAAAGGGGGAGAATGAATCAACTATAACATCGTAGCACTCCTCCTGTGAAGAAATTACAATCATCATATTCGAGATACAACGCAATAATAATTTATAAGATTATATATATTATATTAATAATAATATAAATATTATATAACTATATATATATATAAATAATATAAATATTATTAAATAATATAATATATATATATATATTATAATATATAATAATATATATATAAATATATAAAATTATATATATTTATATGTAATATATATTAAATATAATAAATAATCTACTATAAATAAATATAAATTATAATAATAAATATATAATATATATATAATATAATAATATATTATATTGTATAAAATATAAGATTCTATAATATATATTTTCGAATAAGTCTTAATGGCTGAAACAGGGCTAAAGTCAACCCGACGCCCTTTTATTTTTTTTGCTTGGCATACTTTCCTGGCGAGCAGTTTTAAATCTTTGCAACCTTCAGAACAACAATCTTTCTGAGAAGACTCTGGGAGGTATGTTTCGGAATGCCTTAAATGGAAAAAGATGTTTAGTAACACTGAAGAGGTGATACCGACATGTAGTGTCCATAAGAAACTTCGAGGATACATGGCTATCGGAATCCTAGTGCGCCGAGAAATGTTTCCTAGAATGCTTCTAGATTAATGAGTTTTCGGGGTCAGGTAAGGAAAAAAGCTGGTTCTAAATGCCAGAGCCTGATTTCCACTGCTAGGATGCGGAAAGCTCTACTGGGAAAATGTAAATAATCAAATAATTAATAAGTTAAAGAATAATTTAAATAAGACATTTTTAACAATCTGGACTCTAAAATTTTGATCAAATAATTTAGGATTAAAAGCTGCCACCTTCAAGTGATTATCTGGTTAATGGTCCTATATATATTATAGCTTGGTTTTTTTTTAAATGTGCCTAAGATTTAGAATTAAGCCTTTTATTATGGTTTGAATCATTTATAGGAACTAATGTGAATTTCAAGATCAATTGTCGGTTCATTGAATTGGAAAATTTCCATTTGATATCATAAATGGATTTTGAGTTTGAGACTTCAAATTTAGTGATTTACTAAGGATAGGTGAGACAGTTTTTAAAAATGAGGTTTTGGATTACTACAGGAAATCTAAATGTTTTTAGATCTTATTGAAATAGCTGAATATTTTCTAATTGAATAGATTTTGGACTCTTGTTGTGTCAAGAATTTTGAGCTTACCCAATGAAAAAGGAATCCAACCACTGGTTGGCAATTTATTCGAACACCTATCCACAACGAATACAATATCCAGCAGTCTGACTTAGTAATGTTTTCCCCAAACTGAATCAGTTTTTTGAGCTTTTTTTTTAATAGGTTGCACTTACTCGTCAAATTGATAGGCAAGGAATGTTTTTCAATTTATCGAGAAACGTTTTTAACTTTTTGGATCTTCTAATACGCGTAGATATGTCCCGAAGTACATGAGTTGAAAAAACAGTAAGATTTTATGGATTTTCACTAAAAATTCACTAGAAATTTTGACATCAATGTGTAAAGATTAAAATGTTCTTAAGTAGGTATAAGAACCGAATCTGAGCTCAGGAAGAAGTTTTTTTTTTTTTTGAAGTGTCAGAGGAGAAGAAGAAAGGCACAGAGTGCGTGACAGAAGAGGAAGAAAGAAAGGTTGGATCAAAGAAAGAGGAAAAGAGAGAAGGATTTAAAAAGGCAAAAGTTTCAATCGTGACGAAGCTAAATGTAGTCTGAGCTGAAAGCGGGCTGAATTGAAATGGATAACGCTCTAACGGCGCTTAAGTTAAGTAAATCTAACTTTAATTTTGAATTTATAATATATAATATATATATTTATAATAAATATATAATATATAACTATAATAATAATAAAGTATAATAATTTATATAAAATATATATTAATATATAATATATAATAATATATATATATATCACTATTAATAATAATAAATAATATATATTAATTATAATAGTATAGAAATCATATATGATAATAATGAATATAAATTAATTTAATAATTATTTAATATTATATATCAAATGAAAACTGGAAGTCGTGCCCGACGATGGAATGAACGCTCTCGGAGATCGGAATAGCTAGATAAGGAGTTGAAAAGAAAGAGTACTAAGTGGTGTGTGTGGTGTTAGGGGTGGTTGGGTTAGTGGTGGTAGGTAAATTCGGATTGAATTATTATGTTTATCAAGTGTGCAAGATGATTTCCTAATAGGATATGGCTGAGAATATTTCATTTTTTTTTTTTTTTTTTTTTTAACGTTTGTTCCACACACCTACAATCACGGGCCCAGAAAAGCCTAATTCAGGGAAAGGGGGTGTTGGAGTAAAATAAATCATCGCACTTTAGCAGCAAAACTGAACGCAGACATGGAGCACAGACGACAAAGGCCTATAAGTGGAGAGAGTTATTCTGCAGGAAAACACTAGAGATGGAAGAGAATTCCAAGTTAGCACAGTCGACTGGAAAGAAGGAAGTACCGAACGAACTAGCCTGGAGTTTAATATACATCAAAAATACAGAAAACTCGTGCGCAAGGACAATCACCTGGGTGCTTTACGAGGGGCGTCCGTAAAGTGGTGTAACAGCGAGTGATAAAAATGTTCCCTCGAAACCTGCCGCTGCGGTACCCTATAGAAAAGAGATAGATAAAGCACCAACAACGCGCCGAAAAGATAGAGAGTCATGTGATGGTATAAATAGAACAGATTATTAATAAGCCTTTGGCCTTGCACTCAGACCTACTCAAAGCCGGGTTGAAAAACTGAGCCCCACCAAGATATGAGAAAGCAGTTACTCAATTACAAGATGGCGGAATGAAGAAACCGCTTGTATAACTGGAGTAAAGTTTAATGAGGATAAAAAAACAATTCTAAGTCTAACAGATACTCCCATGATTTTTCTATTCTTGAGGCCGCCTAATGCACCGTATGTTGTGCTAAGGTTTCCAAGACATTTTGTTTATTTAGAAGGGATGTTTTTATTTGTGAGTTGTCTTAAGACAATCCATTACGAACGGGGAAAAGAACGTATAGATATTTTAGCCATTAAACTAAAAAAAAAAAGAATTTTTTGTTAAAAGTTTTGTTTTTTATTATCTAAATTATTATATTTTTACATTAAAATAATTATGTTTATGTTTCAAACTCTTCCCAAAATTTTAATAAAGATACTTTAGATATATATTATTATTTTTTAAATTCTAGTAAAGAAAATAATTAAAATTTTTTTGCAAAAAAAAAATTGCAAATTATCTTCATTCCTGCTTCGTCAAAAATCTTTGTAAAAGAAAAATCGTAGGCAGAGGAGATTCTCCCACATTAGGTTACTTCGCTCGAGTTTAATTACTTAGTTGTAATAGGGAATGGGTCAAATATTTTTAATTCAAAATAAGCATTAGTGTATCGTATCTAGCAATTTACGTTATTAAAAGAAATGTGATGGTAAAAAAGAAAAAAAAATGCAAATCAATCTTAATAAAAATTCTCTGTGGATAAAGCAAATTTGTAACTATTGATCCTTTTTTCCTTAAAAAAGGACACGCGTGGTATCTCAGTAGAGTAGTCCCTAAAAAATATATATATATATATATATATATATATATATATATATATATATATATATATATATATATATATATATATCTTTATATATATATATATATATATATATATATATATATAAATATATATATATATATATATATACATATATATATATATATATATATATATATATATAACACTTATATATGTATATATATATATGCTGCTGCTCACTATATATATATATATATATATATATATATATATATATATATATATATATATATATAATATATATATATATATATATATATATATATATATATATATATATATATATATATATATATATATAACAACAATATATATATATATATATCTATATATATATATATATATATATATATATATATATGTATAGCTATATCTATAGATATCTATATAAAAAAATATAAATATAGGGATCTACAATAATGTAAGTAACAGCAACATATATATATATATATATATATATATATATATATATATATATATATATATATATATATATATATATATATATATATATATATATATTTATATATTTTTTTTTTTTTTTTTTTTTTACAGATGTCACCACCACTCACGGGCAGAGCCCTAATCAAGGAGGGGGTGTTATTATTAATAGTACCATTATCACTATTATCATCATCATTACCATAATTAATATTTTCATTATTTTTCTATGCCTATCTAATAACATGTTCATCCCTATTACTTCATGTATCTTTGAAATAGCAGTTTTCGGCACGGTTTTACCTTCTTTTATTTAGCATAATATATTTTATGTTTTTAAAGTCATTCTAGAAATGTTCGTAAATAGCTTTCAACATTTTATCATATAAAGTAAAGATAACTTCTCATCTTTTAAAAATGTAGCCATTTACTCTTGCATCTCCAACCAGCAACATTTTGCATCATTATCTTCACACTCTCTTTAGATATATCATTTTTTATAACCTTTTTCTTAAACTGATTTTCAGGTTCATTCTAAAGAAAAATTGTCCATTTAAATCATATTCAAAGCTGCAAGTCGTTAAATATTTTATTTTAAATATTTTATTTTAAATATTTTATTTTAAATATTTATTTTAAATTGCGTTACTTTTATTATATTAAGTTGACAAAATCTGAGTTATTAAATTAATATGTAGAATTATTAATTTTATTAAATTAATATATCACTTTATCACTAAATCTATCTTCAAATACGTATTTACTATTTTTGAACCATCGAAACTTTAACTTTATTATAACATTTTGCTAGCTTTTGTCTCTATGGTGCGAGACCTCTTCAGGTAGGACGTCCGATCAAGAAAGAAAGGAAAAAATAATGAAATTTTTCCAGCTATAAATTTTGTGGTTGGTTGGTTTGCTCTATAATTTTTCGTAGAAGCGCGCATCCCTTCACGCAATAGTTAGCTGTATGGAATCCAGTTTGACTTCACCCGGTTGTTGAATGTAATTGTTCCAGTTCTTTATGCAAAATGACTCGATTTGTTTTCTTAGATGTATATCCGAAGTATTGAAAATTGTTTGTATATTGTTGGTATCATGGCATGGTTATAATTACTTCTATGTGTGATATGAGGTGTGGAGATTGATGTTACATTCACTCTCAAGATCCTTACCTGTTAACTGTTATTATGACCTACAGTTCAAATCATTTGTTTCCCGAAATATTGCAAGACACAATCTCTACAAGGGACAGTGTATACATAATCCGTATTTTAGCATTCTTTTTTTTTTTTGGGGGGCTTGAACATACTCTTTTAGGGGGTGAGTATTAGATTGGGTAAATAAAATGTTTTCATGGAAGAGGGTTTTTAGTATTAGTCCTGTTGGTAAAGTTGGGACGAGCAAGAAACGATTTTCAGGGGGGGGGGATTATTGTTTGCTGAGTGAAATTTCTTTTGCCTTCCTTAGGGCTGTTTTTAATGATGTGAAGGGGGGTAAAAGTAACTTTTTGAAGATGAAAAAAGAAAAGTTAATTCTGTTTTTATGTTTTGAGGGGAGCAAATACGTAGTGCGCGAAGAAATAATGAAGATAGGGCAGCTATTTTTGTGGTGTTAGGATGCGCTGAAAACCAATGGGTATAGTTTGGGGAGTGGACTTTCTATATATGGTGAAATCAAGGGCTGGGACCGCCACCCAGCTGACAATGGTGTCAAAAATAGCCAATGAATTATTCTGGGGTTGTTCTACAGTGGGTATATTGATATTGATACTGTTAATAAATGTCAAAATGTCTATGGCGTTGTATTGATTGGGAATTGCTGCAAAGACGTCTATGACGTACCTAAACCATTTTGTATTTCTAAGAAAGGGGGGGGTGGGGGAGGATGTAAATAATAAAAGCTTTCCAAGCTCCATAGATAATTACTCAATATTGAGACAAGGGCGAACCCATACTTAAACCTGATTTCTGTTTGTAATAATTTAAATTGAATTGAAAGAAGTTGTGTTCAAGTGTCAACAGGATTAACTTCTTATATAGTTCAAAATTGTGGGGTAAGAATATATTCTTTTCATTGATGTAACGTTCTAACAGAGATATAGTGATAGTGACCGGTACTGATGTAAACATCGATTTTACATCGAAACTTACAAAATTGGAGGTTCTGGGGTCTATATGTTTGACTTTTGTGATAAAATCTTCTGTATTCTTGATATGAGATGTGGAAATTGTACCTATGAGTACTTTAAGCTGTTCTGCGAGCCATTTGGGTAGTTTATTGTTTGGGCTGTTTATATTGGATATTATGGGGCGAAGGGGGAAGTTTGGTTTATGGACCTTGGGCACCCCATAAAATTGTGAAATAGATGGCATGTAAGAGAGTAAGGTGTTTTTTATATTCAGTTGTGGTGATAATATATTCTTCAAAGATTTTTTGAATGCGGTCTGTGAATTTTTGAGGTTTTTTTTTGTTAATCTTGTATAGATCAACTGATCATTTAAAAGTTCATCACATTTTGTCAAATATTCTGTTTTATTTAGAACCACTATACTGTTTCCCTTATCAGCCCTGCTAATTACAATGTGACTATTACGTTTGAGCGATGATAAAGCTAATTAAAATTTTTTCGGAAATTTTTGTTTTTTCGTATGTGTGTATATCGATGCCGTGATCAATCCCTTCAGGAAATCGCTATTACATGATCTATTTGCGTCTATTTTAGCCCAATTAATTATCGAAATCCATAAAGAATCTGTTCATGGGTTCATTGTAATGAAGCCGAATGAAATACCATAACCCAATAGAGTTTTTTCGACTTGATTAAGGTTATAGTCAGATTTATTTATAATGATATGGGGTTGAGAATTTTTGACCCAGGGGCTATTTTTATAGATAGTATTAATTTTTTTTGTCAAGTTGCAATCGTTTCAATTCTATTATTCTATCATTCTTTATATGGGTTGAGTCCATGTAATTCGTAAATTGTTGTAGTGAATTAGTGTGCTCTGAATACCAACTGCTTTGACACAGCTGATATGACCTACGTTTCAAATCATTTGTTTCAATACTTCGGATATACATCTAAGAAAACAAATCGAGTCATTTTGCATAAAGAACTGGAACAATTATAATCAACAACCGGGTGAAGTCAAACTGGATTCCATACAGCTAAATATTATGAAGGACACATACTTCTACAAAAAAATTATAGAGCAAACCAACCCACCACAAGATTTATAGCTGGAAAAATTTCATTATTTTTGCCTTTCTTTCTTGATCGGACGTCCTGCCTGAAGAGGTCTCGCACCATAGAGACGAAAGCTAGCAAAATGTTATAATAAAGTTAAAGTTTCGATGGTTTAAAAATACGTATTTGAAGATCGTCTTAGTGATAAAGTGATATATTAATTTAATAATTCAGAATTTCGTCAATTTAATATAATAAAAGTAACGCAATTAGGGCCAAACATTTGAATAAATATAGTTAAAGAACGTTAGAAAATAATTTCTTAAATTTGAATATATATATATATATATATATATATATATATATATATACATATATATATACATATATATATATATATATCTTTCTTTCTTACACTATATATATATATATATATATATGCTCTATATATATATAAACCATATAATTTGGAAGCTGCCCGCCCACACTAAAGCCATGTGATTCAAGCCACCATTATAACTAATTGAATTGTATTGATCAAGATTTGCAGGTCAAATTAAGCAAAAGAATTATCATCGTTTAGAGTTTTAAAATAAATGGTCAATTTAAACCAAAAATATCCCGAATTTCGCATTTTATTTCTTTTTGAGTATTATAATATATTATATTATATTATATTATATTATATTATATTATATTATATTATATTATATTATATTATATTATATTATATTATATTATATTATATTATTTTAAATTTTATTATATTATATTATATTTCAAGAAAGATCTCTAGAAAAGAAGTAATAAAAAAATATTAAGAACAGAAGTTTTTGGTTATGTGTTTTCTACGATGTTGTTACTATGTAGAAGATTTTGTCGAGTAGAGAGAGAAATGGGGGAATTAGAATTTTGAATTATCGAAAACAATAATAATAATAAAAAAAATAGAGAAAAATTAAAGGTCAATAAAAGTCTCATAGCACTAACTCTTTGCGATTGATTGGGGGGGGGGGGCTTTTTCCAAATTGAAAAAGCAACGAATTGGAGAATTGAATCGTAGGAATAAGAAGGTCTTGTGTCTTTTATGTTTAAGAATTTCTTTTTGACTGAGTGGAGGCAGTCTTTATTGTAATCATGGAATGATGCCCCAAAAGATGGGTGATACCACCATACAGTTGGTTGTGATGACTTTTGAAATGCAATGCCAATTGGTTATCCGATATTATGGTTAGATGCAGGCATTTGTTGATCATAAGTTCTTGCTTATTATGGTCTAGGTACACACCTTGGTCGGTGATTGTTCGGGTTGTTGTAACCCAGTCAGTTCAGAGTTCAGACCGTGGGATGATGAAACCTCTCCGAGGGATTTTAGGGCAGACCAAAGCTCAGAAATTCTGTGAAGGGAATGAGGTGAAGGCCCCTTCAAGACAGTTTACAATGTGCCGAAAGATGAGTAGTTTAATTGGTGAATTTTATGGGATACTCTGTCTCCATATTGTAGTTTGGTGAATCTGATCTCATATTCTCTTGGGAAGAGTCCGCCTCTCAAATTACGTTCTAAAGGCTCTAATAGCTTATACTTGAAGCTCTGGGCATATTCATGGCCATGCTATTCTGATTGTGGGAATGCACTGGTAGACCCTAATGGAACAAATACGTTTTCCCTAAACTTTGACCGCCTTTGGGGTCGAGTCAAGGTCTAAATATTTATTCTAGCACACGACTATATTACCATTCACCAATTAACGTAAGTCACTTTCCATTGGTGGAAATTCGGGGCTGTCAAACAGATAGGGCTTTCAGAGGCATTAGTGTTTGCGAATGGTAGTAGACACTAAAGACTGATAACACCAAATAACCATCCCTTGAAAAAATTTGTGCTGGATCTGTAAATTATTAATAGTGATGAGTTTAGCATAATGCTTATATATCTTTTGATATCATGTTGATTATAAGGTTAAACTAGTATTGCCCATATTGTCATGATCATAATGTTCTTTTTCCACATTACTTTGGTTTTGTCTAACTTCATACGTACTACTACTACTACTACTACTACTACTACTACTACTACTACTACTACTACTACTACTACCTACTCTTCTACTACTACTACTACTACTACTACTACTACTACTACTACTACTACTAATTAAATATATTGAATTCTTATATATATATATATATATATATATATATATATATATATATATATATATATATATATATATATAATAAGAACATGTATATATTTATATATATATATATATATATATATATATATATATATTAAGGAATGCACAGGATCTCCGACTCCGGCAGGAGTTCCGGCCTTTTTAAAGAACTCCGGCTCCGGCCGGAAACCACTAGTCTACAGATTTCTCCGGCCTGAGACCTATATTTTTAAAAGGTGGTTTTGAAAATGAAAGTTATAATTCATTGCAAAAAGTAATAAATGGAACATTTAATGAAATAAATTTATTTAAAAGAACTGATTCATAAAAAGTGTAAAATTATTTAGTATTTTTTTTTTTTTTGTAGTGATAATATTAAGTCAAACTAATAACTTAATATTATAACTATAATAATGTATAAAAATATAGTCAGGCCTATATGACACCATTACTAAATTGATAATTATTTTAGCACGATAGTAACTTAAATTGTTTTGATATCAAACATGACAACCCCTAACAAAAATACATGATAATAAATCTAGCTTTAAAAATGCAATACAAAAATAGGTAAATGAATTGGAAAAAGAACTTTTAAACTACATGCCATATCGACCAAAAGACTAAAAATTATGATATATATCCTTAATCTTTATATTATTAAAGTTTTTAAGTTTTTGCTTTCAAACTAACATTTGAAATATATACTATATATATATATATATATAACTTATATATATATATACACTTTATATATATATATATATATATATATATATATATATATTTATATATATATATATATATATATATATATATATATATATATATATATATATATATATATATATATATATATATATTAATGCGGATGATTTGGTTCTGTGTGGCGAATCTGAAAGTTTGAGAGAGGATGGTAGAGAGATTTGGCAGGGTATGTAAAGGAGGGGTTGAAAAGTAAACGTAGATAAGAGCAGGTTGGTTGTGAGTGAGGACAGTCCTCAGTGTAGAGAAGAAGTTATGTTAGATGGTGGTGAGCAACTGGAGCAAGTGTCTAAGTTTTCAATATTTAGGGTATGTGTTGGATGAGAGGGGAGATGCTGCAGAGTGTAGACGGAAAATTGTAGAGTGGTAGGAAAGTGGCTGGTGTAATCAAATCATGTTGGTGAGTGAAAGGGAAAAAGTTATGAGTGCAGTAGAGTGCCCACATGAGGGTATGTTGTTACCTGTATTATTGTATGGTAGTGAGACTATGGTCTGAATAAGAAATATAGATCTAAATTCAATGTGTTCAGACAATCTTGGGGCATGCTAGGTGTGAAAGTTAATAAAATGAGGAATGAATGTATTAATGAGTTGTGTGGTGTAACGAAAAAGTAAATGAGAGAATAAATGAGAGTATGTTAAAATGGTTTGGTCATTTGGAAAAGATGAATGATAGTCAGTTTTTAGGTTAAGCGGATGTATAGTGGAAGTGTGTTGGGAACAGAGCCGGCTGGGGCAAGAGAGAAAGTGGATTGAGTGGTGAACGAATGCTGAAGAAGAGAAATGTGAGTTTGGCAGAGGCGAGAATAAAGGTGCATGATAGGAGAGAATGGCGGGGTTTTTGTATGGGGGCATGGTTGTGGGCCACCTGGGCCCAAAAGGTTGAACCCTTACATTGACAGTTACCATAGTGGTAAATCACGGTCCATGAAGCTTTAAGGGTGGATTTTCTGTCTGTGACGAGCTTTCACTAATTAATGGTACAGAGGGCGCGGTAAGGCTGGGCTTTGACATTTGTCATATTCTCCTACCGCTTTTCTTTTCCGATGCTTGCAGCGCACCTTACTCAGGGAAAAAGACGAAGGTGAAGAAGAAAGAAAGAGACTATATATATATATATATATATATATATATATAGAATATATATATCTATATATATATATACCACCATACAATATATAACATAACATACATATATATATACTCTTATTGCCGCCGCCATATGTTAACAACTGCTTTCTCTTCACTTTACCCCAGGGTTGGGGTAGAGTGCTGTGCAGAAAGCCAGGCGAAGCTGGAAAACATGACAAACGTCAGCCTATTTTCCGTCACAGTGAAATCGCCTGAGCATCTGGGACCGCAGTTATAAATCGTGGGCAACACGCTGTATTCGTTCCGCGACACTCTGCCGTCAGCGCTCAGCCGAGCCAGCCGACTGCGTCTCGTGCATCGACGCGCGCACCCTGCAACCGTCCTCGCACATTGGTGCTTTCACACCACAGCACCCGCCTCTGAGCTATCTAGTCTTTGCTTATTCAAGGCCGATACCTGCCCTGTAACACAGGCCCTCATAATTCTAGCACACTCAGAACGTCCATTGCAACTTTCTACCCGCTGCACACCTCGTAACACCTAAATATTGTGTTCTCAACATCACTGCAACTTTCATGTCCACAACCATAACCTCAAATCCTATGGCTAAACTAAATCATCCTTATCAGACACCCTCTCCTCTGCATTCTCATCGACTAACACCATTTCACGCCTTCCCCACCTCGAATTCTTTTAACCCCATCCATATACACATTGAATAACCAGGGAGACGCTAGCGCACAGCTGTGTCTCCTCGCTATTAATCTAAACCGATCACCGACTGACACCATTTGTTCTTACGCCACCATGGTAAGCGCCTTTGGGTTTCGTTCGGAAGCCTACCACCAGCGCACCTGCTGGCCACCTGCGCCGCGGCTTCCACCGACAAACTCCATCACTTTGCCATAAATCCATAAAACCCTAAATATAATTGTTCTTCTTCTCCCTCATTTTCTAAATCATTTGTTTCAATGTAAAGAGATTTGATCCACATCTCACCATACAAGCTTTTTGCGTTCTTACCAATCAGCCTCAGTCTCCAACGCACTGCCTTTCAGCAAAATACCGGCATATACCTTCCACAGCGCCTCGGCCGACTTATTCCTAATTTTTACAATTCCCCTTTCGCCACCCCTTATGTATAAGAATTTATTGCCACCTTTCTCCTCCAAAATCACTTGGAACTATCACCTCCATAAACGCTTTATTACTAGCTTTAGTCGATAATCACCATCTCAACTCCGCTCTTGATGATTTCATAGTAATTTCAATGCCTGCAAGTTACAACTCTTCAGCTTTCTGCTGCTCTGCATTACCTCCTCCTTACTAATAACCTCACTCCCCCAAAATACACTAAACTAACGCACCATCAAACCATTTCCACTAACACCTCTATCATATATTCCACTGTTAATATTGTGCAACAGTTTTCAAAAAGTATTTCTTTCCACTCCTACATGCTGCATCTCAGTTACAAAGCATAATACATTCATTCATTGTGGATTATATTCTCTGTTTTAACCTTTCACTTTTCCTTCCAAAAACTTCTTCTGTATATCATTCATCCTCCTTCAAACTGTTCATTTACCTCTTGTTTTCTTCTACGTATACACCTTTTAGTATTTTTCCTCTTATATAATTCCAAGCATCTTTCTTTGAAACTTCATCATTTCTTTTAGTACATTCTTCACGCTTCTTTTAACCGCTTTCATCACCTTCATTCCACCATTCGCTGTTAACATTTCTTACTTCCTGCTAGCACATCACTTCCTTTGCTACTAACAGTTTGCTTCCTTCATTTTGCCCCAGATTTGTTCCAGTATCAACTTGTTTCGCATTCAGTAATGATTTAGCGAGCGCTCTTATACTTTTTCTTATTGTCTTTGCTCTTAACTTCTCACTCTTAAAATTTTGCACCCACTTCCTACCGTATCACCTTCCTCTCCATCAGAAGCCCCACTAACTAATTTTACGTAGAACAACATAATGATCCGTTAATCCCATTCCTAAACCCCTCACTGGTTTAACATCCCACACATACTTCAACATCTCCTTTACCAACACAAAATCAATATCATATTTTTCACTTCGATGCCATCTCTACCTACACCAGCTCAGTATACTTATGGATACTTTCTTAGCCATTTAAAGTATTACTTTTACAGGTTGCAGGTGGAGTCGGAGCGTCCGGAGTCGGTGGGAGGTCAGGGGTGTTGGTTTTGAAGGGGAGGTAGGTCGAGTCGGAGTCAGGTCAGTAATTTTGAAGAATTGGGTCAGGTCAGGTCGGAGTCGGAGTCGGCCAATTTTTCAAGAGGTTGAGTCGGGTCAGATCAGGTCATTAACTTTCAAGATAGGGGTTTGGTGGAAAATTTTAAAACTGACGAGGATTATAAATTGTATTCTGAATGACTTTGTCGCTATTAGGAATTTATTGACTTTCGACTTCCATATCACAAAATGCAATTGCAAACCGAAGATTTTTAAAACCTTATGTTTCAATTTGGATTATATTCTAATGCATTCAACCTTCAACCTTATACCATCTACATTTAAGATACTGAAGGAATAAAAGACTCCATGGAAGATAAATTTCTCTCATTGACAATGATATTATACTAGCTGTTGTTTATATTGATCCAATACAGGAATTAGCTTAACTGAAGAACAACAAAAAGCTAAATCTGCACTTTGCAATGCTAATGTTGTATTGAGGTTGCAGGAGGTTCAGAAAAAGTTACATCAACACCATATTGTAAGTGATGAAACTACAACTATCTCCGTTACTACCTTCTCATGTCATTCTTCAGAAAGTTCAGAAGATTAGTATGAAAAAGCTTCTAGTTGAAGAGCTTAGTCAGAAAGCGTGGAGGTGGCTCAAAGAAGAAGGAAAGGTCAAAGGTCCTTCCTAATCTTTTGTGCAATATTCCATAACTTTAAATAAAATTTCTTCTGTACTGAAAGAAATTGAAAAATTTTATGTAACTTCGAAGAGTATCAAGACATTGTACAAGAAGCTGTAATTGCTGTTACTGCTCCCAACACAAGTTAGCGTTGAACTGCTTTTTTTGCTCTTCGCATTATAAAATCAGACTAAAGAGGAAAAATGAAGGAGAACCTGGCAGATGCTATTCTATTTTTAAGAACTAATCATTCAATGAGTAGATGATATTAAATGTAAGTTCATGTAACTAAGTAATGTAGTAGTTTATATATATATATATATATATATATATATATATATATATATATATATATATATATATATACCCACTCAGATTTCTCTCCTATATATATATATATATATATATATATATAAAATCCGTAGACCCCTTTCCTAAATTATTTAAGTTATCAAAAATTTTTGATGGCTTAAGTCTCTTAATAATTATAATTTTTAATAATAATAAAAATAATAGTTAATCAAAGCAAATTAAGAGTATATGTTTTATTAATAGAAATGAGGAAACATATTTTTAGTTGGTGAAGATTTCTTAGTTTATGTGTCTTGTTATTTCCATATATATATATATATATATACATATATATATATATATATATATATATGACTATATATATATATATATATATATATATATATATATATATATATATATATATATATATATATATATATATCCCAGGAAGGATTCTTCATCCTATCAGCCGCGCAAGCATCTTTCTCCAGACCTCCTGCACTGTTCCTCTTCTCTTCAGCGTTCTCATATTTGGTAGCTGACATCTTTTCCTAGAGAGTCCTCCACCGATTCCGCTCATCTCTTCTGGTCTTCCCCTTGGTCTTCTACCCTCTGGTGTTCATTCCCATCTTCTTTTCGGCATTCTCTCCTGCTCCATCTCCAGATGTCCCCACCATCTCA
>JABUQX010082609.1:10000-12500 GCA_015478945.1 Trachelipus rathkii | reverse complement strand
ATTTGCCCTTTCTAAATATCCATCACCTCTCTCCTCTTCTCCTCTTCTCCTCTATTCCTCTGACATTCCATGCACCCATACGATTCATACAGTTTCGCCTGAAAGATAGAAGGCCGTTTACGGCGATCGACTTCTCCGGGGCTTACGCATTGCGTCCTGGCGCGAAATAGATGGTTGCCAGGCAGCCAACCCAATATCACCGTCCCTGGTCGGCTCCTACGACACGCCAGGACAGCTGATGGGCAATTCTTTCTCCCACACACAGGGATATGAGTAGTAGGAATGTCTGTAAGAGTGGATTGAAAGAATGGAAAATTTATGAAAAATGAGGGAAAAGAAAGAAGGTTGAAAGAAAGTGCATGTGGTAAATGCTAATGCACAACAAATGCACATACACGTGCTGGGGGTCGGAGGGTTCACACAAAAGACCCATCTGCATTGGTTCTCACAGCTATGCCATGCCCAAGTTAACAAGAACATAACACCACTATGAGAATCAAATACACCCTTCCGGTGTATATATATATATGTATATATTTGATATGTATATGTATATGTATGTATATGTATATATATATATATATATATATATATATATATATATATATATATATATATATATATATATATATATATATATATATATATATATATATATATATATATATATATATATACATACATACTTCTGCCATATATATGTATATATGTATGTATGTATGTATAATAATAATAATAATAATAATATATATATATATATGTATATGTAATATAATAATATATATAACAATATAATATAATGTTCTATCAAGTAATCTTAATATAATAATAAAAATAATAATAAAAACATTTAGTTAAGATATATAGTAATAATAATAATATATAATGAATATATGTATATATATAATAATAATATATTTTATGTATATGTATATATATATATATATATATATATATATCTTATAATAATATATATATATATATATGCGTGATGATAATAATATAATAATAATAATAATGTATATATATATATATATATATATACTATAACTTACCTGTACATATAATAATAATGTAATATATAATATATATATATATATATATATATGTATATATATGTATATATATATATATATATATATATATATATATATATATATATATTATATAATACATATATATATATATATATATATATATATATATATATATATATATATATATATATATATATATATATATATATATATATATATATATATAAACAATAAAACCAAAGGATATAAATACAAGTAAGGAATATATATGCGCATAAATATATATATATATATATTCTCTATATATATATTTATATGTTTATTTATTACTTTATATATATATATATTAATAATAATAATAATAATAATAATATATATACTAATATATATATATATATATATATATATATATACCACTCGTCAAAATTAACGCACCACTGGTTTATATGACTGGAACGGGAAGGCCCCTAACCCCATGAAACCCAACACCAACACAGACGACAGCATCAGTGTAACTATGTAACCACCCCGCAGAGAATTCGCTGCAGTATTGGGGCCGTCACTGCGATAAATTTAGGAAAACATAAACCACGTAACTAGACTTGGGAGAGGTGGGGGTAGGTTATGTCGGGGGTATAATCGAGCGAGGAATCATTAACGTACGAAGCGACTCCGATAAACATGGAGAGGATAGTACGTCACTATCAAGAGATCAGTAAGTGCATATAACAACACTCCACGCCAAAAGACACGGGTACGGGCTTTGTTGACGGTTCGGTGTAGCCGCACGCAACGATTGCACAGGTAGTCCAGCCCGTACCAGGAAACCCTGACGTATGATCACCGGCGAGAGACAGGTAGGTGGGGCCACGACACCCCGTGGAGAACTGATTTATACGTCTTCGTGCATTACAGAAATTTTACAATGGCACGATCATCTGCAGATACAGCTGGCCTTGGTACACGGCACCAGGGTGAGTCACAATACAGTGCGTCGAACCCTGTGAAAGATAATTAACGGCCCCGGAGGCCTGCCATAGGTCCACCGCACGCCGCATCGAAGGGCGCGACTGGCATTGCCAGAGAACACATCATTGGACGGTCGACGTTGGGCAAGGTGCTCTTTACGGACGGAGTGAGTGTGTCTCTGTACTCCTCGGACAGGCGGCTAGAGTATTCCGACGACCGACGGAGGGTTCGCGCAATGCAATGTGCTGGGGTGCTGCCGTTTACGAAGGTGGTTGGTTATGGTCAGAGGAGAGGCATCTCATCGGGCCTACAGGTTGCATAACCATCATGATGGAGGCACTCCTACGGCCGTGAGGTATATCACGAACATCCTCGAACCATATGTCATTGCCACCTTGCCTTCCAGCGGGTACCTCTTTGTCTAATGTATGACAATGCAAAGACCACACAAGGACAATACTTATGAACGACTATCTTGGGACGGTTCAAATTTT
>JABUQX010082609.1:0-2500 GCA_015478945.1 Trachelipus rathkii | reverse complement strand
GTCAAATTCTTTATCACTTTTGAACACATTTACAGGTGTCCATCAGACACGTTGCTAGATCTATACCTCTTATTTAGACCATAGTCTTATTGTCATACATTAACACGGTAAGAAACTTACACCATTTTTGAACCACTAGCGCAACAAGACTTAGTCTCTTTTACATCAGCAAGGATTTGTTACCAACCTCAACACACACGGTGCAACTTACCCTGCTACATGGCATCGTAGGTTCCTTTTCGTTCAGCCTGCTTTCTCCTAAATATTTCATCAGTCACTTGTTCCACGGCTGCTCACCATCTAGCATAACTTCACGGGGCTGTCCTCGCTCATGACTTCATAACGCGCACTCTCTTATCTACGTCTTTCAAACCTGCTTTTTCCCTCAAATCTTTCTACCAATCATCTCAAACTCTCTCTTCTAGATTCACCTCTAGACCATATTATATGGCACTGCATTTATATATATCTCTTATATACACTTGCTACGCCATACCACCTATATATATATCACTTATATATATATATACTCCTTGCTATATATCTCTCTTTATATATATATATATATATATATATATCTCTATAGAGGCGAGACGGTGATTCATTGGTTGGAGTAGCTCGCAAACGTTTATAGCGATTATAAGGTTCAGAAGGTTGGAGGAGGTCAAAATATTAGTACCTTTATATATAAGGGTAAGGGAAAAAAGTAACTGTAAGTATTATAGGGTAATTAGTTTATTGAGTGTTATAGGGAAGGTATATGTTGATATTTTGGTCGAAAGAGTGCGTCGAATGAGTGAAGAACTAATTTGGGAAGAATAAGGTGCGTTTTAGGGTGAGATGATGTGTGGATCAAACTCATACATTTTAAACAAATGATTGGGATAATGAGGAAGGAGAAGAAAGAATAAATTGTATTTAGGTTATGGATTTGCACAAGCGTATAATAGGATTAATAGAATCTATATGGCAGGTGTTAGTGATGTAGTGTTGGTGGTAAGCTTCTGAATAAAATAAAAAGTATGTATGACGATAGTAAGCGTGTGTAAGAATAAATCAGAGTCTAAAGTGATTATTTTAATATTAATAGCGGAGTGAGACAGGGATGTGGTGTGTCTCTCCTTGGCGATTCAATCTGTATATGGATGAGGATATGTTATGAAGAATTAGAGGTAGGGGTGACAAAGGATAGAGTTAGAATGATGGAATGGAAGAGAGTGGAGGTTTCCCTACCTATTATATGAGGATGATTTGGTTTTGTGTGAATCTGAAGAGGGTTTAGGATGGTAATGATGATGATAATAATAATAATAGTAGTGATAATGATAATAATAATAATAATAATAATAATAATAATAATAATAATAATAATAATAATAATAATAATAATAATAATAATAATAATAATAATAATAATAATAATAATAATAATAATATAATCATCAATACTAATAATTATAATAATGGTGATAGTGGTAGTAGTGATAATGATAGTGATAATATTAATAATGATAGTGATATTTATATTTGTATATATATATATTTGTATATGTATATTGTGTATTTATATATATGTATTTATGTATATGTTTTTTTATTTTATTTTAAATATATTTATTTATTATATAAAAGCGCCCGATGGCTCAGTGTTTGAGCACTTGCCGCCCAGCAAGCGGAGGAGGGTCCAGGTTCCGCCCAACTGGTCGGTGGAAGTGCTGCAGGCTATTCCCCTTGGGCTGGCTTCCGTCCTGCTCGGACGTTAAATGGGTACACCTCCTCCTTGATTAGAGCCTGCCCGTGAGTGACAGTGTTTATCTCTGTAAAAAAAAAAAAAAAAAAGTAGGAAAAGTAGGACATTTGCACTAAAGGCTGGCTGGTGCAGTTAAATCGTTGATGTTGGGTGTAAAGGGACTAAGTGTTGAGTACCTTAGGGTCTTATGAGGGTATGTTGTTACCCATGTTAATGTAATGTATTGTAGTGGGACTATGGTCTGGAATAAGGGTATAGATCTAAAGTACAATCTTTTAAGCGTGGGACAATCGTAGTGGCGTGTTAGGTGTGAAAAGAAATGATAAAATGAGGAATAAAAACGTATTAGAGTTGTTTGGTGTGGAGATTGTGGTAAATGAGAGAATAAATAAGTACGTTGAGATGGTTTTTTCATGGAAAGGATGGATGACAGACAGTCGGTTAAACGGATGTACAGTGGTAAGTGTGTTGGGAATCGACCACCGGATTGGAGACAGAAGAAAAAGTGGAATGAGTCAGAAGAGATGGAAGAGAGAAATGTGGGTTTGGCAGGGCGAGAAGAAAGATTTTTATAACAGGAGGTGAATGGGTGGGTTTGTGAGGAGATATGGTTGTAGCCCACCTGGGCCAGGGAATGACCACATTGATGAGAGGTCATAGTTGAGGGTCAATCGCCTTGTCCCGTGACTCTGGGGTGGATTGCCTGACCTGGGCAGTTCTGCTAATTAGGCGGTAGGCTGGGCTTTCTTT
>JABUQX010082608.1:17500-30384 GCA_015478945.1 Trachelipus rathkii | reverse complement strand
CCCCAGCAGCCAGGCGGTCTCATCGAGCTTTGCCCTGCTGACACAGGCAGACGCGGTGAAGTTCCTCCCATCCCGCCTCAGTCCCCACGCTCTAGGCCCTGCGTACCACTCCTGAACGCAGAGAGAGACGTGACATTGACATTAACACGGGATGCTCGGAACCTCCGAGTGGTGACACCCGGGAGAAACTCATCTCCCGGATGCCTCACCATCATCTTCCCCGTTCCACCTCTCCGCATGCATCTATCTCGCGGAGAGTGGGAAGCAGGAGCGATGATGGGGCTTCTGCCTGCGAGTACGAAGCGTCATTGGCACCTTCCTTACCAGGGAAGACCTCTTCTTCTTCTCGCGAGGATGGCCAATCTTCAAGTCGGGGTAAAGGTTTGTCTCGGACTCGGCTCGCCTCGTAGATGTTTCTAGACGGCCCAGGCGCCGCCCTCCCGAGATAACCTCCACCCCGCCAGGAAGATCGTCCAAGAGCTCAACGGGTCGAGAAAAGGCTCTACTTTTCCGTAAAAAGGCGGAAAATCCGCCTTTTTTCGACCTCGAAGCAGGGAAAGCTCGAGCGCCACGGCTGCACCCTCTCCGGGACTCGACCCCTCGATTTGAGTTTTTCACTTTTGGTCCCGGAAGACCGCCACCTCGTTCTGGCAGTCTCTCCGTACCTCCGGCTTAATACTCTAGTCGAGAGAGCTTTATCCCAGTGAGAGGGCAAAGGGAGGACATAATAATGCCTTCTCGCTCTCCTACTTTACGTAGGAGAGCTGCGACAACTGTGAGAAGACACTCGTGTCCCGCCCCAGCAGCCAGGCGGTCTCATCGAGCTTTGCCCTGCTGACACAGGCAGACGCGGTGAAGTTCCTCCCATCCCGCCTCAGTCCCCACGCTCTAGGCCCTGCGTACCACTCCTGAACGCAGAGAGAGACGTGACATTGACATTAACACGGGATGCTCGGAACCTCCGAGTGGTGACACCCGGGAGAAACTCATCTCCCGGATGCCTCACCATCATCTTCCCCGTTCCACCTCTCCGCATGCATCTATCTCGCGAAGAGTGGGAAGCAGGAGCGATGATGGGGCTTCTGCCTGCGAGTACGAAGCGTCATTGGCACCTTCCTTACCAGGGAAGACCTCTTCTTCTTCTCGCGAGGATGGCCAATCTTCAAGTCGGGGTAAAGGTTTGTCTCGGACTCGGCTTGCCTCGTAGATGTTTCTAGACGGCCCAGGCGCCGCCTTCCCGAGATAACCTCCACCCCGCCAGGAAGATCGTTCAAGAGCTCAACGGGTCGAGAAAAGGCTCTACTTTTCCGTAAAAAGGCGGAAAATCCGCCTTTTTTCGACCTCGAAGCAGGGAAAGCTCGAGCGCCACGGCTGCACCCTCTCCGGGACTCGACCCCTCGATTTGAGTTTTTCACTTTTGGTCCCGGAAGACCGCCACCTCGTTCTGGCAGTCTCTCCGTACCTCCGGCTTAATACTCTAGTCGAGAGAGCTTTATCCCAGTGAGAGGGCAAAGGGAGGACATAATAATGCCTTCTCGCTCTCCTACTTTACGTAGGAGAGCTGCGACAACTGTGAGAAGACACTCGTGTCCCGCCCCAGCAGCCAGGCGGTCTCATCGAGCTTTGCCCTGCTGACACAGGCAGACGCGGTGAAGTTCCTCCCATCCCGCCTCAGTCCCCACGCTCTAGGCCCTGCGTACCACTCCTGAACGCAGAGAGAGACGTGACATTGACATTAACACGGGATGCTCGGAACCTCCGAGTGGTGACACCCGGGAGAAACTCATCTCCCGGATGCCTCACCATCATCTTCCCCGTTCCACCTCTCCGCATGCATCTATCTCGCGAAGAGTGGGAAGCAGGAGCGATGATGGGGCTTCTGCCTGCGAGTACGAAGCGTCATTGGCACCTTCCTTACCAGGGAAGACCTCTTCTTCTTCTCGCGAGGATGGCCAATCTTCAAGTCGGGGTAAAGGTTTGTCTCGGACTCGGCTCGCCTCGTAGATGTTTCTAGACGGCCCAGGCGCCGCCTTCCCGAGATAACCTCCACCCCGCCAGAAAGATCGTCCAAGAGCTCAACGGGTCGAAAAAAGGCTCTACTTTTCCGTAAAAAGGCGGAAAATCCGCCTTTTTTCGACCTCGAATCAGGGAAAACTCGAGCGCCCCGGCTGCACCCTCTCCGGGACTCGACCCCTCGATTTGAGTTTTTCACTTTTGGTCCCGGAAGACCGCCACCTCGTTCTGGCAGTCTCTCCGTACCTCCGGCTTAGGACTCTAGTCGAGAGAGCTTTATCCCAGTGAGAGGGCAAGGGGAGGACATAATGCCTTCTCGCTCTCCTACTTTACGTAGGAGAGCTGCGACAACTGTGAGAAGACACTCGTGTCCCGCCCCAGCAGCCAGGCGGTCTCATCGAGCTTTGCCCTGCTGACACAGGCAGACGCGGTGGAGGTCCTCCCATCCCGCCTCAGTCCCCACGCTCTAGGCCCTGCGTACCACTCCTTTACGCAGAGAGAGACGTGACATTGACATTAACACGGGATGCTCGGAACCTCCGAGTGGTGACACCCGGGAGAAACTCATCTCCCGGTTGCCTCAACATCGTCTTCCCTGTTCCACCCCTCCTCGTGCTACTACTATCGGGGAGAGTGAGGAACGACGGGTTCCGATGATTGGTGTCTGCCTGAGAGAAGCGTCATTGGCACCTTCCTCCAGGGAGGAAGTCCTCTACTTCTCGAGAGGATGGCCAATCTTCAAGTCGGGGTAAAGGTTTGTCTCGGACTGTGCTCTCCTCGTAGCCGCTACAAGGCGGCCCAGGAGCTGCCACTCCGAGATAACCCCTCACCCGCCTAAAAGATCGTCCAAGACCTTGGCAGGTCGAGCAAAAGCTCTACTTTTCCGTGAAAAGGCGGAAAATTCCGCCTTTTTCGACCAAAATCACGGAAAAGTTCGATCACCCGGCTGCACCCTCTCCGGGACTTGACACCTCGATTTTGAGTTTTTCACCTTTGGTCACGGAAGACCGCCTCGTTCCTGCAGTCTCTCCGTACCTCCGGCTTCCCACTCGTCGAGAGAGCAATATCACCGTGAGAGGGCCACGGGACATAATAATGCCTGTGAACTGCCTGGTTAGTCCCTGGAAGGATGTCACCAACAGCTCACAAGACACTACTCGTCCCGCCCCAGCCGGGCGTTCTCATCGAGCTTTGCCCTCCTGACACAGGCAGACGCGGTGGAGGTCCTCCCATCCCGCCTCAGTCCCCACGCTCTAGGCCCTGCGTACCACTCCTGACCGCAGAGAGAGACGTGACATTGACATTAACACGGGATGCTCGGAACCTCCGAGTGGTGACACCCGGGAGAAACTCATCTCCCGGTTGCCTCAACATCGTCTTCCCTGTTCCACCCCTCCTCGTGCTACTACTATCGGGGAGAGTGAGGAACGACGGGTTCCGATGATTGGTGTCTGCCTGAGAGAAGCGTCATTGGCACCTTCCTCCAGGGAGGAAGTCCTCTACTTCTCGAGAGGATGGCCAATCTTCAAGTCGGGGTAAAGGTTTGTCTCGGACTGTGCTCTCCTCGTAGCCGCTACAAGGCGGCCCAGGAGCTGCCACTCCGAGATAACCCCTCACCCGCCTAAAAGATCGTCCAAGACCTTGGCAGGTCGAGCAAAAGCTCTACTTTTCCGTGAAAAGGCGGAAAATTCCGCCTTTTTCGACCAAAATCACGGAAAAGTTCGATCACCCGGCTGCACCCTCTCCGGGACTTGACACCTCGATTTTGAGTTTTTCACCTTTGGTCACGGAAGACCGCCTCGTTCCTGCAGTCTCTCCGTACCTCCGGCTTCCCACTCGTCGAGAGAGCAATATCACCGTGAGAGGGCCACGGGACATAATAATGCCTGTGAACTGCCTGGTTAGTCCCTGGAAGGATGTCACCAACAGCTCACAAGACACTACTCGTCCCGCCCCAGCCGGGCGTTCTCATCGAGCTTTGCCCTCCTGACACAGGCAGACGCGGTGGAGGTCCTCCCATCCCGCCTCAGTCCCCACGCTCTAGGCCCTGCGTACCACTCCTGACCGCAGAGAGAGACGTGACATTGACATTAACACGGGATGCTCGGAACCTCCGAGTGGTGACACCCGGGAGAAACTCATCTCCCGGTTGCCTCAACATCGTCTTCCCTGTTCCACCCCTCCTCGTGCTACTACTATCGGGGAGAGTGAGGAACGACGGGTTCCGATGATTGGTGTCTGCCTGAGAGAAGCGTCATTGGCACCTTCCTCCAGGGAGGAAGTCCTCTACTTCTCGAGAGGATGGCCAATCTTCAAGTCGGGGTAAAGGTTTGTCTCGGACTGTGCTCTCCTCGTAGCCGCTACAAGGCGGCCCAGGAGCTGCCACTCCGAGATAACCCCTCACCCGCCTAAAAGATCGTCCAAGACCTTGGCAGGTCGAGCAAAAGCTCTACTTTTCCGTGAAAAGGCGGAAAATTCCGCCTTTTTCGACCAAAATCACGGAAAAGTTCGATCACCCGGCTGCACCCTCTCCGGGACTTGACACCTCGATTTTGAGTTTTTCACCTTTGGTCACGGAAGACCGCCTCGTTCCTGCAGTCTCTCCGTACCTCCGGCTTCCCACTCGTCGAGAGAGCAATATCACCGTGAGAGGGCCACGGGACATAATAATGCCTGTGAACTGCCTGGTTAGTCCCTGGAAGGATGTCACCAACAGCTCACAAGACACTACTCGTCCCGCCCCAGCCGGGCGTTCTCATCGAGCTTTGCCCTCCTGACACAGGCAGACGCGGTGGAGGTCCTCCCATCCCGCCTCAGTCCCCACGCTCTAGGCCCTGCGTACCACTCCTGACCGCAGAGAGAGACGTGACATTGACATTAACACGGGATGCTCGGAACCTCCGAGTGGTGACACCCGGGAGAAACTCATCTCCCGGCTGCCTCACCATCATCTTCCCTGTTCCACCTCTCCGAATGCCTCTATGTCTCGGAGAGTTGGGAGCAGGGGCGATGATGGGTGTCGTCTGCCTGCCTGACTGAGAGCTTGGTAGCTAGCTCTCAGCTGGTGGGGAGATCCTACCGTATCCAGCCTTAGTCCCCACGGTCTAGGCCCTGTATACCACTCCTGAATACAGAGAGACGCGTGACATTGACATTGGTGCTGGATACTCGGACCTCTCCGAGAGTGGTGGCTGTCGGCAGTGATTACTACTGCCAGGCAGCCTCAGATGCCTCTTCCTACTCTCCCTAGCTACCGGAGAGGTCGGAAGGAGAAAGTCATCGACACGCCTCCCTGGTTCGGCCGAACCAGGTATGTCTCTTTTCTCACTCGGCACCCCCTATATCAAGTTGGGGCAGAAATTCGTCATAATAATGTGGCAAACACTCGTACTTTTTTTTGTCGAATTTGATAGAAAATAACATCTAAAGGCTTGAAAAGCGCTTTAAATAAAATTAATTTTATAGAAAAAAAATTTTTCCGCGGCCCAGCTACCCCTCTCTATACATAATGCTTCCTCGCCCCGTATACCACCCCACCCGTCAGCAAAATTTAGTCAAAAAAATTTTGGGTGGTGCAGTGGCTTAACTTGAAATTTTTGGCATCCTTTCAAACTTCGGGAGAGTACGTTTCAGACCGAGACGAGCCTACTGGTAGTCTCTCCTGGAGATTTTTTTTCGAAAAACCAACTTTTTTTTTTTGGTGCAGCGGCTTAACGAAAAATCGAAAAAATTCTAAGTCCCCCGACCAAAATTTCGACCAAACCAGACTTCGGGAGAGCACGTTTCAGACCCAGACGAGTACGTGGGTAAGCTCGTTGCGAGACATTTTTAAAATTCCCTATATAAAATTTTCCGAAATTCTGTGGTGCAGTGGCTTATTGAAAAATCGAAAAAATTCTAAGTCCCCCGACCAAAATTTCGACCAAACCAGACTTCGGGAGAGCACGTTTCAGACCCGGACGAGTACGTGGACAGTCTCGTTCCGAGACACTTTGCTAATCCCCAGCCATTTTTTCGGACCAAAATTTTTTCTAAGTCCCCACTCGGGCAGACTCGAGAAAATTCTAAGTTCCCGACCAAAATTTCGACCAAACCAGACTTCGGGAGAGCGCGTTTCAGACCCAGACGAGTACGTGGGTACGGTCGTTGCGAGACATTTTTTAAATTCCCTATATAAAATTTTCCGAAATTCTCTGGTGCAGAGGCTTATCGAAAAATCCAAAAATTTTCAAAGTCCCCAGACCAAAATTTCGACCAAACCAGACTTCGGGAGAGCACGTTTCACACCCAGACGAGTACGTGGACACTCTCGTTCAGAGTCACTTTCCTAATCGCCAGCCATTTTTCGGGACCGACCGACCAAAATTTTTCAAAGTCCAGCACTCAACTCGGAGGGAAAATTTCTGACTCTGGGCGGCCCTATGATCGCCCTTGTCGAGCGCGGCCGAGAAATACCCTTCCCAAATCCAGGGATTCACGGGAAATCTCGCGCAGCGAAACTTCCTTTCCTTCCCGCCGGGACTCAGGGTCGGAAGAGGAGATTTCTCAGGCAACAACGCGCGAGATTTTCCAAAGTCGGATTTTGGACTGAGGGGGGATTATTCCTACCCCGGGCGGCCATATGATCGCCCTTGTCGAGCGCGGCCGAGAAATACCTTCCCAAATCCAGCTTTTCACGGGAAATCTCGCGCAGCGAAAACTCCTCTCCTTCCCAGGCCCCCCGCCGGGACTTAGAGTCCAAAGAGGAGCTTTCTCGGGCAACAACGCGCGAGATTTTCCAAAGTCGGATTTTGGACTGAGGGGGGATATTTCTTACCGTGGGCGGCCATATGATCGCCCTTGTCGAGCGCGGCCGAGAAATACCCTTCCCAAATCCAGGTTTTCACGGAAAATCTCGCGCAGCGAAACTTCCTTTCCTACCCGCCGGGACTCAGGGTCGGAAGAGGAGATTTCTCAGGCAACAACGCGCGAGATTTTCCAAAGTCGGATTTTGGACTGAGGGGGGATATCTCTTACCCTGGGCGGCCATATGATCGCCCTTGTCGAGCGCGGCCGAGAAATACCTTCCCGAATCCAGCTTTTCACGGAAAATCTCGCGCAGCGAAACCTCCTCTCCTTCCCGCCGGGACTCAGGGTCGAAAGAGGAGCTTTCTCGGGCAACGCGCGAGATTTTCCAAAGTCGGATTTTGGACTGAGGGGGGATATTTCTTACCGTGGGCGGCCATATGATCGCCCCTGTCGAGCGCGGCCGAGAAATACCCTTCCTAAATCCAGGTTTTCACGGGAAATCTCGCGCAGCGAAACCTCCTTTCCTTCCCGCCGGGACTCAGGGTCGAAAGAGGAGCTTTCTCAGGCAACAACGCGCGAGATTTTTCCAAAGTCGGATTTTGGACCGAGAGGGATATCTCTTACCGTGGGCGGCCATATGATCGCCCTTGTCGAGCGCGGCCGAGAAATGCCTTCCCGAATCCAGGTTTTCACGGAAAATCTCGCGCAGCGAAACCTCCTTTCCTTCCCGCCGGGACTCAGGGTCGAAAGAGGAGATTTCTCTTGCAACATCGCGGGAGATTTTCCAAAGTCGGATTCGAAATCGTATTTTCCGCTAAGTCACCCTGAGCTATGCGTTTCTCAGGGAATCAACAGCACGCTGGACTTAGCGAATTTTTTCAATTTCGAATCCCAAACCCGGACCGTGGGGGCAAACTTCTTGCCGTGGGCGGCTCTATGATCGCCCTTGTCGCGCCCGGCCGAGAAATGCCTCTAATCCGGCTCTTCACGAATCTCGCGGCAAAACCTCACTGCTACGCCGGGGCTCAGGGTCGGAGAGGAGATTCTCGAGGCAATAACGCGCAGATTTCAAAGTCCGGATTTTGGACTGAGAGTATCTCTTACCTGAGGCGACATATGATGTCTTGCCTATCGAGCGCAACCAAATGTTCCAGATCGGGTTTTACGCGATCACGCGCAACGAAACCTCCTTTCTTCCCGCCGGGACTCAGGGTTGAAGGGAAGTTTCTGTACAACATCGCTGATTTTCCAAAGTCAGTTGAAATCTATTTACCGCCGATCTCAGCTATGCAAATCTCAGGGAATCAACAGCACGCTGGACTTAGCGAAATTTTTCAATTTCGAATCCCAAACCCGGACCGTGGGGGCAAACCTCTTGCCGTGGGCGGCTCTATGATCGCCCTTGTCGAGCGCGGCCGAGAAATGCCCTCCCCAATCCGGCTCTTCACGGGAAATCTCGCGCAGCGAAACCTCCTTTCCTTCCCGCCGGGACTCAGGGTCGGAAGAGGAGATTTCTCAGGCAACAACGCGCGAGATTTTCCAAAGTCGGATTTTGGACTGAGGGGGGATATCTCTTACCCTGGGCGGCCATATGATCGCCCTTGTCGAGCGCGGCCGAGAAATGCCTTTCCCGAATCCAGGTTTTCACGGAAAATCTCGCGCAGCGAAACCTCCTTTCCTTCCCGCCGGGACTCAGGGTCGAAAGAGGAGATTTCTCTTGCAACATCGCGGGAGATTTTCCAAAGTCGGATTCGAAATCGTATTTTCCGCTAAGTCACCCTGAGCTATGCAAATCTCAGGGAATCAACAGCACGCTGGACTTAGCGAAATTTTTCAATTTCGAATCCAAAACCCGGACCGTGGGGGCAAACCTCTTGCCGTGGGCGGCTCTATGATCGCCCTTGTCGAGCGCGGCCGAGAAATGCCCTCCCCAATCCGGCTCTTCACGGGAAATCTCGCGCAGCGAAACCTCCTTTCCTTCCCGCCGGGACTCAGGGTCGGAAGAGGAGATTTCTCAGGCAACAACGCGCGAGATTTTCCAAAGTCGGATTTTGGACTGAGGGGGGATATCTCTTACCCTGGGCGGCCATATGATCGCCCTTGTCGAGCGCGGCCGAGAAATACCTTCCCGAATCCAGGGGAAATCTCGCGCAGCGAAACCTCCTTTCCTTCCCGCCGGGACTCAGGGTCGAAAGAGGAGATTTCTCTTGCAACATCGCCGGAGATTTTCCAAAGTCGGATTCGAAATCGTATTTTCCGCTAAGTCACCCTGAGCTATGCGTTTCTCAGGGAATCAACTGCACGCTGGACTTAGCGAAATTTTTCAATTTCGAATCCCAAACCCGGACCGTGGGGGCAAACTTCTTGCCGTGGGCGGCTCTATGATCGCCCTTGTCGAGCGCGGCCGAGAAATGCCTTCCCGAATCCAGCTCTTCACGGGAAATCTCGCGCAGCGAAACCTCCTTTCCTTCCCGCCGGGACTCAGGGTCGGAAGAGGATATTTCTCAGGCAACAACGCGCGAGAATTTCCAAAGTCGGATTTTGGACTGAGGGGGGATATCTCTTACCCTGGGCGGCCATATGATCGCCATTGTCGAGTGCGGCCGAGAAATGCCTTCCCGAATCCAGCTTTTCACGGAAAATCTCGCGCAGCGAAACCTCCTCTCCTTCCCGCCGGGACTCAGGGTCGGAAGAGGATCTTTCTCAGGCAACAACGCGCGAGATTTTTCCAAAGTCGGATTTTGGACCGAGAGGGATATCTCTTACCGTGGGCGGCCATATGATCGCCCTTGTCGAGCGCGGCCGAGAAATGCCTTCCCGAATCCAGGTTTTCACGGAAAATCTCGCGCAGCGAAACCTCCACTCCTTCCCCGGGACTCAGGGTCGAAAGAGGAGCTTTCTCGGGCAACATCGCGGGAGATTTTCCAAAGTCGGATTCGAAATCGTATTTTCCGCTAAGTCACCCTGAGCATTGCAAATCTCAGGGAATCAACAGCACGCTGGACTTTGCGAAATTTTTCAATTTCGAATCCCAAACCCGGACCGTGGGGGCAAACCTCTTGCCGTGGGCGGCTCTATGATCGCCCTTGTCGAGCGCGGCCGAGAAATGCCTTCCCGAATCCAGGTTTTCACGGGATATCTCGCGAAACCTCCTCTCCTTCCCGCCGGGACTCTGGGTCGAAAGAGGAGCTTTCTCGGGCAACAGCGCGCGAGATATTCCGAAGTCGAATTCAAAATCGTATTTCCGCAAAGTTCCCATGAGCTAGGCGTTTCCCAGGGAATCAACAAGACTCTGGACTCTGAGCGAAATTTCAATTTCGAATCCGACACCAAGACCGAGGGGGAATATCTCTTACCGTGGGCGGCCCTATGATCGCCCTTGTCGAGCGCGGCCATGAAATGCCCTCCCCAATCCGGCTCTTCACGGAAAATCTCGCGCAGCGAAACCTCCTTTCCTTCCCGCCGGGACTCAGGGTCGAAAGAGGAGATTTCTCATGCAACATTGCGGGAGATTTTCCAAAGTCGGATTCGAAATCGTATTTTCCGCTAAGTCACCCTGAGCTATGCAAATCTCAGGGAATCAACAGCACGCTGGACTTAGCGAAATTTTTCAATTTCGAATCCCAAACCCGGACCGAGGGGGCAAACCTCTTACCGTGGGCGGCCATATGATCGCCCTTGTCGAGCGCGGCCGAGAAATGCCTTTCCCAATCCAGCTTTTCACGGGAAATCTCGCGCAGCGAAAACTCCTCTCCTTTCCTCCCAGCGAAACCCTTTCGCCTCAGACAGTGAGAGGGGCAGGTCTCTGTCAAAGGCTTCCGGGTTCGAGGGATTCTTGACTCTCGTCCCTCACGTTAAAGCGGAATGCCTTGCCAGGAACAGGCACCCCGCCGGGACTTAGAGTCGAAAGAGGAGCTTTCTCGGGCAACATCGCGCGAGATTTTCCAAAGTCGGATTCGAAATCGTATTTTCCGCTAAGTCACCCTGAGCTATGCGTTTCTCAGGGAATCAACAGCACGCTGGACTTAGCGAATTTTTTCAATTTCGAATCCCAAACCCGGACCGTGGGGGCAAACTTCTTGCCGTGGGCGGCTCTATGATCGCCCTTGTCGAGCGCGGCCGAGAAATGCCCTCCCCAATCCGGCTCTTCACGGGAAATCTCGCGCAGCGAAACCTCCTTTCCTTCCCGCCGGGACTCAGGGTCGAAAGAGGAGATTTCTCTTGCATCGCGCGATATATTCCGAAGTTGGGATTCGAAATAGAATTTTCCGCCAAGTCACCCTGAGCTATGCGCTTCTCAGGGAATCAACAGCACGCTGGACTTAGCGAAATTTTTCAATTTCGAATCCCAAACCCGGACCGAGGGGGCAAACCTCTTACCGTGGGCGGCCATATGATCGCCCTTGTCGAGCGCGGCCGAGAAATGCCTTCCCGAATCCAGGTTTTCACGGGATATCTCGCGCAGCGAAAACTCCTCTCCTTTCCTCCCTGCGAAACCCTTTCGCCTAAGACAGTGAGAGGGGCAGGTCTCTGTCAAAGGCTTCCGGGTTCGAGGGATTCTTGACTCTCGTCCCTCACGTTAAAGCGGAATGCCTTGCCAGGAACAGGCATCCCGCCGGGACTTAGAGTCAAAAGAGGAGCTTTCTCGGGCAACATCGCGCGAGATATTCCGAAGTTGGGATTCGAAATAGAATTTTCCGCCAAGTCACCCTGAGCTATGCGTTTCTCAGGGAATCAACAGCACGCTGGACTTAGCGAAATTTTTCAATTTCGAATCCCAAACCCGGACCTAGGGGGCAAACCTCTTACCGTGGGCGGCCATATGATCGCCCTTGTCGAGCGCGGCCGAGAAATGCCTTTCCCAATCCAGCTTTTCACGGGAAATCTCGCGCAGCGAAAACTCCTCTCCTTTCCTCCCAGCGAAACCCTTTCGCCTCAGACAGTGAGAGGGGCAGGTCTCTGTCAAAGGCGGCCGGGTTCGAGGGATTCCCGACTCTCGTCCCTTACGCTCGAAAGGACTGACTGAGGGGGGGCACAGACAGCCTTTCTCGCCGGGACTTAGAGTCGAAAGAGGAGCTTTCTCGGGCAACATCGCGCGAGATATTCCAGTGTCGGGTAAGCGGTCGGGTCGGCCAGTCGCTCGCTCCGGGAAAGGAAGGATAAAAGTTTTTATTTTTTCTAAGTCCATGCTCTCAGGGATATGTAACTCTGACCTGGGTTTAGGCAATCCACCTGGTCCAGGTCACTGTCACATCACCCTCAAGCAACTCACAGTTGCCTGCCTCTTGATTACCGAATCAAAAAATACATGTATAACCCCCCCGTGAGCCGGCCGCGCTTCGCGCGGCAGCCAGGAGGAGCTTTACTTCAGTTTGATTCGAAAAATCACTTCAGCCCGGCAGACCTTTGGACTTAGAAAAAAAAAAAAGACAAAAAATTTCTTCAAAACTCCACAGGCAGCAGCAGACACTAAGGTCTGCTTGCTGCCTGCTTCGTAGTGAAGCAATTTTGAGTCCTTCCTTTCCCCGGCTCTCGTGTAGACTCTGGATTCGGACAAAAAGTTTATCTTTACTCCACAGGCAGCAGACCTAAACTACAATTGGGGTCGGCTGCTACATGCTTCGTAGAGATGCTACTCAGAGTCCTTCCTCCAGGTCACTGGAAATCTCGCGCAGCGAAAACTCCTCTCCTTTCCTCCCAGCGAAACCCTTTTGCCTACGACAGTGAGAGAAGCAAGTCATGTCGAAGGTAGCCGGGCTCGAGGGATTCCAGACTCTCGTCCCCTTGAAGCGTTAAAGCGGAATATTCGCCTTACCAGGAACAGGCATCCCGCCGGGACTTCGAGTCGAAAGAGGAGCTTTCTCAGGCAACATCGCGCGAGATATTCCAGAGTTTGGATTCGAAATCGTATTTTCCGCTAAGTCACCCTGAGCTATGCGTTTCTCAGGGAATCAACTGCACGCTGGTCTTAGCGAAATTTTTCAATTTCGAATCCGAAACCCGGATCGGACAAAAAGTTTGTCTTTACTCCACAGGCAGCAGACCTAAACTACAATTGGGGTCGGCTGCTACCTGCTTCGTAG
>JABUQX010082608.1:0-12500 GCA_015478945.1 Trachelipus rathkii | reverse complement strand
GACCTCCACCAGGGTTTCCCCTGGCTTCATCCTGGCCAGGCATAGATCACCATCTTTCGGGTACCAGAATATGCGCTCGGAGAGCCCGCTACTCAACTTAACAAGCCTGCGAAACGCGACCACTACGTGCCCCGTCCCCCGAAGAACAAGACAAAAAAAATTTGTCATAAATTGTTTGGGAAACGGGGAAGCAGCTAGCCGGTTAGGCATTAACAGCGAGAAGGAGCGGCGCGGGCCCCGGGCTTGCGCCGTCCACATACAGGGTGGTTAATCGGGGGGAGACCAGAGGCAAACCCACTCACCGCCGAAATAACCCGTGAGGGCGACACCGGCGACCTGGAGAAATACCTACGCACGCACCCCGAAACGGATCAGCCCTATGAAAGGATCACTTTCGTTTCGCCTTGGGGTTTAGACAGCCCTTTGACTTGCGCATATTCTAGACTTCTTGGTCCGTGTTTCAAGACGGGACGAGTAAGCTGTCGCAAACTACACCGCGTCGCGCGCTGCGAGACATAGCGGGGGCACGACTTCGCCTCCTCAGGGGCGGCTGAGGTGGTGAGAGGACGTATACCCCCAGTCAAGAGCACACTTTACAACATTTAACCGTCCGAGAGGCCGTCAGAGCAACGGGGCGGCCCCGCCAAACTCGGAAAACCCGGCGGCGTCTTCAAACCGGCAAGCGGTTTGCTGCCTATCCGGGAACGAGAATTAGCGGTTTCCCAGACCCCCGTGTCATCGACACCTCTCGAACGGCCGCGGTGCCCTACTTCGGCCAGCAGTGCATCCCCCTTCGGCGCTCGCTGCCTGAAACGTCGGTCGACCATCGAAACTCCGGGGAAATCCCCGAAAGAATCTCCGGGATCCGTTCAACTAACGTTTACGACCAGACGCTGCGTTACCTCCGGGGTGAATTGAAGCCGACCATTTCGGGTACGAACGCTCATTCGCTTTAGACTCGTGGTAGTTTCACGCTCTCTTGAACTCTCTCTTCAAAGTTCTTTTCAACTTTCCCTCGCGGTACTTGTTCTCTATCGGTCTCGTGGGGATATTTAGCTTTAGATGGAGTTTACCACCTGCTTAGGGCTGCATTTCCAAGCAACCCGACTCTCGAGAGCAACCGACGTGGAAAACCGAGGCAACGACCCTACGGGGCTAACACCCTCTATGGCCAGCGGGATTGCAATCGACAAACACTTCGGGTCGGATCGGCTTCCACACGATTACTCCCATACGCGGCATCGCTCACAGGACCTTTCGGCCCTGCAGCCTACGCGCTGAGCTCCTCCCTTTTCAGTCGCCCTTACTAAGGGAATCCCTTTTGGTTTCTTTTCCTCCGCGTACTTATATGCTTAAGTTATGCGGGTACTCTCTCCTGAAGCAAGGTCGGTTTAGGCACAATTCGTAATATCCAGAGGATGGCAGAAAGAACGGCGTCGCTGCCGCCGCTTACTGTAGGGCTGCTGACACTAATACTGTGATGATATACCTCTTTTATTGATCTTCCTGCGTTAGCGTTCTTCAGGTGACGCCACCCCCGATCAAGAGATATACCGCCGACAATAAAGTGCAGCAAAGGAAATAATTTTCCCATCACCACTACGGTAGCGACGTATTCTCCCTGCTGCCTATTAGCTGCTGCTGCTTTTGCAATGATGAGGGTTGCATAGTACGGTGATATTCGTTAGGTTAATTTCCTGCGTTAGCGTTCTTCAGGTGACGCCACCCCCATTTAACACGAATACCACCGACCGAGCAACAAAATTCATTGCAGCAACAGCAGCAGCATTAGCAGCAGCGGATTAAACAGCGACTACTAATACCGTCGTGCACTAACTTACCACCATAAAGATGATAAGTAACTCTCTGCCTCATGGACTACGCGAAAAGGCTCTCTGATATGCGCTATTATACGACGAGCGACAAAGCGTGCACTTTGAGTTTCTTTCGCATTCGGCAACAGTGGAAAGAGAAACGGACGGAGCGCACGCGAGGAACTAACAAAACACAACGTCTCATTCTCAGGATAGCTACTACTACTGCGGGTCGCCATCCGGCAACACAATGCTTATGCGCTAATACCACAAACAAACCTTCCCTCATCTCCAGCGTTTTGTCATGAGAGCGTCGCGCAAATTTTCCTTCCTCTTCCCCCCCTCCTTCTATCTCTCTTTCTTTTTTCAAGGCTGCTGCCGGTCCGGCAACACAGCGCACGAAACGAAACTTAATTCGAGATGGCACCACCAGACTTCTGTTAACGTCCCCTCAAAAACCTGTTTCGAGAAAGAGAGACACCGACGCTATTACTGATACAAATTTTTATGCTGATGCAGCAGCCACTATGCGCCCCTTTGCGTTTGTCGAAAGGAGAACAACAATCGGAGCGACTTTGGCAACTACGGCGCTAACACCAATACACGCAATTTTCCGCACACCCTTCTTTTCAAGAAGCGGAGTGGGAAAACGCCTGATTGGGTAACGCCCGCCGCACCCGATCGTGCATCCCTTTCGAAAGGCGACACAGTAGCAACAGCAGCAGCTACAGTAATAGCACCGGCATCCTTCCCTCGAAATGGTCTCTCTATCAACCAAAGGGAGCGAAAGAAGTCTAGGTGATGACCATTGCGTTTCAGTTACGTTACGCACGCTCAACAACAGCAGCCCGTCCGAAAGCGAGAAGATAGAAAAGAAAAGAGGAAGGAAATTGCAAGCAATTGTTTGCGCGATCGCTCTCACTTTTAGTAAAAAGAGTGAGAGAAAAGTTCCACAAGTGGCACCAGCGCACGCACAAAGCGACCAACAGCAGCAGCAGCAATATCCTCTTTTTTTTTCCTAAGATGAGACGTTATCAATGCGTTCCACACGCGCACCGTCACGAAACCCTTCCTGCGAAAAGAAACTCGTGTCGCGAGCAATTCCTTCTTACACGCTCAAACCCGTATTTCTCAACCAACCGGCAGCAACTGAAACCGTAAAAGCGGCCGGCAGTAGTAACAGCAGAAGCAGCAACAATTTGGCAACTTGAGCAGCCCAATCCATTTCCAAACGAGCAGAGTTAGTGCAAGTTCGGTAGAGGGAGAACGCTGCAACTGCTACTGCTGCTGCTGCTACAACCACCTAAACCAGAATTTACGGAGACGGAAGCTACAGGCAACAGTCGAAACTCTATTTCCAAACGAGCAGAGTTATTGCAAGTTCGGTAGAGGGAGAGACGACTGCAACATCGGCCACAAAACCAGCAACATTATCAGCTGAAGCTAGCGAAGCAACAGACACTACATCTCAACAGCTGCAGCTTTAGACGTCGCTCAACATTTCCAAACCGCATTGTGATTGAGGTTTCGGTAGAGGTTGAAACGACTGCTGCTGAGAGGTAGTGACTGATGAACGCGCGGCAGCAGCTGAAGAAGCGGCCAAAATGAAAACTCCATTTCCAAACGAGCAGAGTTATTGCAAGTTCGGTAGAGGGAGTTTTCGCAGCGGAGGCAGCTGTGTCAGCAGCTGAAGAAACGACCAGGAGAGCAGCTGATTAAGCCGCCGAAGAAACTCCATTTCCAAACGAGCAGAGTTATTGCAAGTTCGGTAGAGGAAGAATCGACGGACGGACGGACGGATAGCTGCTCTGCCGGACGCTCCCGCTGCTGAAACAGCTACGTGTTCCACTTTTCCGACCCAAGCTTCGTTAAATTGGGTCGGTAAAGGGAACTACCGCAGCATCGGCTGAGAAAACGAGAAGAGCGCGTGCGAAGCGACTTGGAATCAGAGTTTTTTTCATGATTTCACAAGGAATCGCGATCGTCATGTCGCGGACGAGGGAGATACTTTTTATTTTAACCTTCGAGAAGGTGTAAAATAATAATGCTGCTTTTCTTCTCTACCCTCGAGCCGCTACGTACTTAAGACGACGCTAAGGCTATGAGCACATCCGCGCACTCGGCGCCCCGCGAACGTCCAAGGACTCGAATATGCAACGAAAAGCTTTTCCCTACAGGACGTACAGGGAGACAGTTGAGTTGACAGCAATGCCAGGCGATCATCGAGAACGTCAGAAAAAATTTAAGGGATAATAATATCTGGGTGATAAAGCGCAGGAGTTCGGGATTATTACGTTTGGAGAAGGACCGCTTAAGCCGCAGGCTCGGAAACCAATTTTGTAAAACATCCCCACGGCGGGAGTTTTATATATAGGGGGTTTCTTCCTCTGCGTTAAGCTAGGGGCTTCCGTACTCCATGTCGAACAATCCCGTCATCCTTTATTGACATTCCGCCACGAGAAGGAGACACATTGGTTAGCCTTCCACTCAACTAGTATGCGACCCCGGCAACTATCCTCAACGCCGCAGCGACAAAAACGGCGATGAGGTGTGGTCCTAGTTGAGCTTCTTGCCACCAATAGCGCTCATTCACGTGCCACCCAGTAAATATCACCGAGGTGAGGCGGGGAGCAATAAATAGCATATTCTGGGAAACGACCTCATAGACCTCCGCGCTAGTCGTTTCGCGCGGAGTCGATCAAGTTTCACCAGCACTAAATACGCCCACACCGGGGATCCTCACCACCGGCCCAACGATCTACGCTTCTTTCGCCAAGCCTCAACGCCTATAATACGTCCAGGGTACTTAGTCTCTTAACGTGAGTGATTCGAGAGAATGACAATGAGACGGAACGCTATCGTGACGAAACATCCCCTGGCGAGACATTTGGCTGCACTCTTATGGCAATTTGCCAAATGGAAGTGTGCTCCTAACCAAGTGTTCCTTAACGCCCTCCACACGCACGAAACGATTCTTGTAGCTAAAAACGACACCTTGCCTAGGCGAGCTGCCTATACGGAAAAGAATGCAGATGTTGGAGTTTTTCTTTTCGCAACTTAGAGCGTTTACTCTTAGTGCAAACTAAAAAAAGAACGATAACGTACAATATAAAGAAAAACTCGCTGAATGAAGGTGGTCGGTAGAACCCAAGACCGAAGGCCAATTCGACCACCTGCTAAAAAATCAGCGTCTTGGAAAGTCTCTAATCCAAGTTGCCCCAAAAACACGCATTCCTTTCTCAAGCGTGGAGAGGCGCAATGATGCGTTCGGACCTAGCTCGACATTGAAAGTCACTTGCAAGACGCAGTTACATTCGCATATCTGCAACGGTCTCGTCACCACAGACCTAGTGATCCCAACGAGTTGTTATTTGTTTTCATCCTATTTTCTCGTTTTTCAGTAGAGGCAAAAGAAGAGGCAAGGAAGATAGCGCCTTCGTACCAGATGCATTAACCATACTGATGGATACTTCGGGAAAAAAAAAGTTCTCAACGGGGGGCGAATAAGAAAGCTTTATCACTCGTGAAAGCAAACAGCAAATTAAACCAGCACAAGTAGCGACAGCGGAACGGCCGAAACTCTATTTACAAACAGCCATTGTTATTGGAGTTCGGTTAGAGGAGAGACACGCCGGCACCCGCCCAGGCAACGGTGCACTACACTAAAGCCTAAAGCAAGCAGTAAGCAGTAACTAGCTCACGAACTACAAATTAAACATACATTTCAAAAAAAACCTGTGTATTGGAGTTCTGTAGAGGTAAGAGAGAAGCGATGACTAGACGCTCCTGCTGTGCTGCGGCTGCAGAAGCGAAGTATCAACATTATGTGATAATGTTGCTTTCTTTTTTGCACGCACGACTACTGCGGACGCAGCCCAGACATACAAGTAGAGTCTTTAAACATCTATTTCCAAACACCAGAGTTAGTGAGGTCAGGTGAGGAGTTTCGCACTCTTTCTGCCGCGCAGCTTGTCTAACAGAGAAATAAAGGACCGATTACCACCGGGACTTATGAAGCAATTGTATAGCTTGCGTGCGTCCAATATAGCTCAGCATTACTTTGCCTGCGACTTTCTCTTCATTAATTCATTTCGACCTATTCGGCAACATCGCGGATAAACTATCTCCGGTCCAGGATGCCATTCCCTACCCCACATGTAACTAGAGCTGCCCGCATCTAGTTAAAGGGTCCGAGAGGAATTGAGGTAAAATCCCTGCGTTTGAAAAACGTTTAGTCGCCTAAGCATCGACACGAAGGAAGATAGAAAGAGAAAATAGCATATAAGCGCGCGCAGAGCCAGCACTAGCAATCTACAAAATCAAGCGAATGGCAACCTTTACAACCCTGAGCAGAACCACACAGTAGCAGCACTTGCTTGCGAGAGCGGAACCGGCCGAAACTTTATTTCCAAACAGCCATTGTTATTGGAGGTCGGTAGAGGGAGAGACGACGCAGCACCGCCCAGGCACAAATGTCACTACTAAAGCCTGAAAGCAGCAGCAGCAGCAGTAGCCGAGTACTAGCGCATCGACCTACTACATTCCCAAACAAACCATTGTTATTGGAGTTAACGGATAGAGGTAGAGAGCGATGACTACGACTGCTCCTGGCTCTGCTGCCTGGAGAGCGTGACTCGGTACATAACAACACACAGCAGATTGTGATGTTTGCTTTCATTTTTCTGCCCGCACAGCAAGGCACTGCCCCAGCAACATTAAGTCTTAACTCTAGTTCCAAACCACCAGAGTTAGGGAGGATCGGTAGAGGGAGTTTTCGACTATTTTATTGCCGCCGCCGCTGCTTAAGTACTGCAGAGGAATAAAGGACGATGCAAAAACCTTTACACCTTTAGCAAAACCAGCACAAGTAGCAGCACTTACCGCAAGAGCGGAACGGCCGAGAACCTATTTCAAACACCATTGTACACTTGGGTTCGGTTAAGGGAGAGACGACGCAGCATCGCCCAGGGCAACAAATGTCACTACTAAAGCCTAGAGCAGGCAGCAGCTAGCAGCACGTAATCAGCGCACGAACTACTTAGCATTTCCAAACAACACCATGTTATTGGAGTTCGGTAGAGGTAGGAGAGCGAAGACTAGACTGCTCCTGCTGCTGCTGCATCAGGCGACTGGTATATACACACACACAGGGATCTGTTGATAGTTTGCTTTCATTTTCTCTGCACGCAACACACAAGTATGCAAGGCACTTGACTGCGAGAGCGGAACCGCCAAACTCTATTTCCAAACACCATTATTGGAGTTCGGTTAGAGGGAGAGACGACGCGCACCGCCCAGCACCAAATTGCACTACTAAAGCCTGAAGCAGCAGCAGCCCAGTAGCGAGTACTAGACGCAAGAACTACTACATTTCAAACAAACCATTGTATTGGGAGTTCGGTAGAGGTAGGAGAGCGATGACTAGACTGCTTCTGCTGCTGCTGCTGCAGCAGCCGACTGGGTATATACACACACACACAGATCTGTTGTTGTTTGCTTTCATTTTGCACGGCAACCAGCAAACGCGACGGCAGCCAGCACATAAGTCTTAACGTCCTATTTCCAAACCACCAGGTTAGTGGGGGTTCGGTAGATAAGGATGTTTTCGGACTTTTTATGCCGCACGCGCAGCTTAAGTAACTGCAAGAGAATAAAAGGACGATGCAAAAACCTTTACCACCCTTAGCAAACCACCAAGTAAGCGAGCACTTGCCCTAGATGAGCGAACCGGCCGACGAATCTATTTCAGAACAGCCATTGTAATTGCGCAGTTCGGTAGAGGAGAGACGACAGCACCGCACCAGGCCAACAAATGTCACCACTAAAGCCTGAAAGCAGCAGTGCATTACATAGCGCACGAACTCTATTTCCAAACAGCCCTTGTTATTGGAGTTCGGTAGAGTTAGAGAGAGCGATGACTAGACTGCTTCTGCTGCTGCATCAGGCGACAGGTATATACACACACACAGATCTGTGATGTTAGCTTCATCTTCTGAGGCACCAGCAACACAGTAGCAGGCACCTTGCGCGAGTAGCGGAACGCCAAAAACTCTATTCCAAAGCCTGAATTGGAGTTCGTTAGAGGAGAGAGACGACGCAGCACCGCACAGGCAATCAAATATCAACTACTAAAGCCGCACGCAGCAGCAGCACGATTAGCAGACGAACTACTTTACATTCCAAACAAAACCATTTATGGAGTATCCGTAGACCGGTGCAGACCGACTGCGCCTTTTCTACTTACTGCGATGCTTGGCCTGCCGCGCACTGGAACCATCGAACTTGCATTTAACGTAGATTATAAAGCTTTCTTTGCCCCCTCCGACCCCCGAGAGACTTCCTCACGGTTGATGTTAATTCCTCCCGTGTTGATAGGACGAAAAGAACCGGCATGAGAGGGAGATATCGGATCCATCTAATTCTTTATCGAACGAATGCGTAAGCAGGCATAGACAGATGAGCTACAAAATCAGAGCTATCTATACCTCATCGCAGGGCGCCTCGCTTCCCGACAAAATCTGTCGTACACGCAGAGGTTGCTCGCCACACCCTTTGTTTCGACAGAAGACCTCTGGTGTGCCCAAGTAGCAACCAGCGAAACCTCTATTTCCAAACTCCAAGAGATTAATATGGGTTCCGGTAGAGGAGAGCGACTGCTGCTTAACTGCTACTACGGTGAGACACCCAGGGCCGCGTCCGCATTAGTATACAGAGAATAAAGGACGATCCATCGAGACTAGCATGCATGCTGACAGACAAATCAAAACAAACAGAACAGAGAAGACTAAGAAGAGCGGAGCGAAACGTAGCAATCCAGACAGCCATTACCACCGCTGCGCTGCTGCTGCCGCCGCACACTTCAACTGATTGTTCGGCTGCCTGCCTGACTGCCTGTCTGTCTGTCTGCCTGCCCCCGAGACGCGCAGAAACAGAACAGAGAAACAAGAAGGAGGAGCGAAATGTAGCATCAGCAGCCATTACCACCCGCTGCGCTGCTGCGTACGCCGTCACACCTCCAACCGTTGTTCTAGGTTGTGCTGCGCTCCGGGAACAGGGCGCAAACGGTCGAAGCTTTTCCCACCGACTAATGACCCGAGAACTCGGAACGAGGAGCGACGAGACAAACAGAAACAAAAAAGAACAGAGAAACTAAGAAGGATGGAGCGAAACGTAGCAATCCAGGCAGCCATTACCACCGCTGCGCTGCTGTTGTCGCGCCACCACTCACTGTTGTTCCGGTCTCCTGCCCTGTCTCGCCTGCTGCACCCGAAACCGACAGGAAACCAGATACAGAAAACAAGGAAGGACGGGAGCCAGAAAACGTAGCACAATCCAGCCGCATTACCACCGCTGGCTTGCTGCTGTCGCTGGCGCCTCTCAACTGTGGATTCCCGGCCGGTGCCTGCGCGCTCGAGAACAAAGGCGCCGAAGCGGTTCGCAGCATTTCACCAACTATGACCGAGATCGGAACGGAGCCGACAGAACAAAAACAGAAAAAGAAACAGAACAGCAGAAACTAAGAAGGAGGCGAGCGAAACGTAGCAAACCAGCCAGCCATTACCACCTCTGTGGTGCTGTCGCCGCCACCACTCAACCTGTTGTTTATCCGTCTTGCTGGCCTGCCTGCCTGCCTGCCTAGCCCTGCCACCCGAAACGAAACAGAAACAGAACAAGAGAAACAAGCGAAGAGGAGCGAAACGTTGCAATCCAGCCAGCAATTACCACCGCTGCGCTGCTGCTGTCCCCGCCACCACTCCAACTGTTGTTTAGTCTGCCTGATCCTGCCGCTCGAGAAAAGCGCACGCAAACGGTTCGAAAAGTTTTCCATCCACTATGACGAGACTCGGAACGAGGACGACAGACAAAACGAAACAGAAACAAAACAGAGGAAACTAAGAAGGAGGGAGCGACAACTCGCGATCCAGCCAGCCATTCGCACCGCTGCGCCTGCTGTCGCGCGCACCACTCCGACCGTCGTCCCGGCCTGCCTGCCATCGCTGACCCGCCAGCCTTCCGGCCGAAAAGAACAGAAACAGAACAGAGAAACCAAGAAGGAGGGAGCGAAACGTCGCAATCCAGCCAGCCATTACCACCGCTACGCTGCTGCTGTCGCCGCCACCACTCCAACCTGTGATTTACTTCTGCGCTGCTGCCGCTTCCGCAAGAACAAGTGCGCGCAAACGGTTCAGGAAACTTTCCAGCCTACTTGACCGAGACTCGGACGAGGAGCGACATGACAAAACAAAACAGAAAACAGAACAGAGAAACTAAGAAGAAGGGAGCGAAACGTAGCAATCCAGCCAGTCATTACAACTGGCTGCTGCTGTCGCCGCCACACCCAACTGTGTTCCAGTCTTTGCCTGCCTGCCAGCCTGCCTGCCTTGACCTGCACCGAAAAACGAACAGAAAAAACAGAACAGAGAAACAAGCAAGGAGGGAGCGAAACGTAGCAATCCGGTCACCATTACTACCGCTGCGCTGCTGCTGTACGCCGCCGCCACTCCACACTGTATCCAGCTGCAGTTCGGCGTCTGGGTCTGACGCTCCAGACGCAACAAGGCAGCGAATGCAAATACTTTAACTCTGAGCAAAACCAGACAAAGTAAGCGACACTTGCTGCGATGAGAACCAGGTCCGAACAAACTCTATTCCAAACAGCCAAGTATGAGTTCGGATAGAGGCGGAGAGACGACGGCCCGCCTTGGCAAACAACATCATACAACAAATTGTCCTACTACAACCCTGAAATCGCCAGCACGCAGCACGCCAGCAGCAACAGTACATAGATACGAAACTATACATTTCCAAACAACCATTGTTATTGGAGTTCGGCGGTAGAGGCAGGAGAGCGATCGCTAGTCAGCTATGTGCATGCTGCATAGCAGCATCAGCGACTGGTTTGAGTTCTTTCTGCACATACAGCTCGGACAGCAGCCTATAAGGCAAGTCTAACTCTATTTCCAAACAACCAGAGTTATTGGGTTCGGTGGAGGGAGTTTTCGACTTTTTTCTGCCGCCGCAGCATAAGGTTACTACAGAGATAAAGGATAATTCCTTCGTAGGGATAAGGTGTGATGTGCTGCTGTCGACGACACCTTTTTCCAAACACCATAGATTTTTGGGAGAGGACGCCTGCAAAACAAGCACCATCACTGCTGTCAACTTTCCTTATCCGCGTATGGCAAAACCTATACACCCTGATGGATGCCGCTGCAGCAGAGTTAGCGAGCGTGATGACAGTAGCTGCCGCATTAGTAGCAGCAGTAGCAGCCGAAACTCTATTTCCAAACCACCAGTTCGGTAGAGGGAGAAACGACTGTTACTGCTGATTTTGCTACTAGTACTAATGCGACAGTTTTTGACATCAGCTGCTAACCCTGCCGAAGACGACCCCCTCACACATAAAGAGCGCTAATGATCCTTCCGCAGGTTCACCTACGGAAACCTTGTTACGACTTTTACTTCCTCTAAATAATCAAGTTCGGACATCTTTCCGTCAGCCTAGGGTGCCGCCGATCGCCCCCGCCGAAGCGGAGTTTGGTGTACGAAACGACGGCTACCGGAGGCGCCAGTCCGATGCCCTCACTGAATCATTCAATCGGTAGTAGCGACGGGCGGTGTGTACAAAGGGCAGGGACGTAATCAGCGCAAGCTGATGACTTGCGCTTACTGGGAATTCCTCGTTCATGGGAAACACTTACAATCCCCAATCCCAATCGAGTAGGGGTTTCAACGGGTTACCCGCTCCTTTCGGAGGGGGAAAGCACGTTGATCCCTACATTGTAGCGCGCGTGCTGCCCAGGACATCTAAGGGCATCACAGACCTGTTATTGCTCTTTCTCTTGCGGCTAGACGCCGCCGATCCCTCTAAGAAGATATTACGACGGACGCCCCTCGCTGAGGCCCGACGAACGAGGCAGGACGGGGACCTAGGAAACCGCCGCAACTTCGACCCCGAAAAGCGAGAATGTACCGCGCGCACTACTACTCCCACACCGAAAAGGCAGTAGGCAAAGACTGAGAGCGGACGGAAGGTAAGCTACGATACGCGCGGCAACCCCACGAGGGAGGCTGTTCGCGCGGCACGTAACTCCCATCCTTATCATCATCAGCTTCGCACTTACCCATGGCGGAAAGCAGCAGCGGCAGCGGCCTTAGACACCGCCCCTCGGGAGCTACGACGGCCCTGGGTGACCCCCGCCCGCAAAACCCCGCGGTCGGAAACCCCATCTCGGGAGTCGATCCGCCGACTAGTTAGCAGGGTAGAGTCTCGTTCGTTATCGGAATCAACCAGACAAATCGCTTCACCAACTAAGAACGGCCATGCACCACCAACCACCGAATCAAGAAAGAGCTCTCAATCTGTCAATCCTTCCAGTGTCCGGGCCTGGTGAGTTTCCCCGTGTTGAGTCAAATTAAGCCGCAGGCTCCACTCCTGGTGGTGCCCTTCCGTCAATTCCTTTAAGTTTCAGCTTTGCAACCATACTACCCCCGGAACCCAAAAACTTTGGTTTCCCTGGGGCTTCCCGTCGAGTCGTGGGAATGACGCCGACGGATCGCTAGTTGGCATAGTTTATAGTTAGAACTAGGGCGGTATCTGATCGCCTTCGATCCTCTAACTTTCGTTCTTGATTAATGAAAACATTCTTGGCAAATGCTTTCGCAGTAGGTAGTCTTGCGAGGGTC
>JABUQX010082607.1:12500-22814 GCA_015478945.1 Trachelipus rathkii | reverse complement strand
TAATATATATATATATATATATATATATAATATATATATATATATATACTATAATATATATATATATAATTATATATATTATTATATATTATATTATATATATATAAGAATAAAAAGTTACGGAGAAAGAACTTTTCTATATGGTGACGCTTAATATCACCAGATTATATAATATATATATATATATATATATATATAGTATATATATATAATATATATATATATATATATATATATATATATATATATATATATATATATATTTATATATATTATATATATATATATATTATATATATATATATATATATATATATATATAAAAAATTATAGATGATTATTTATATATATATATATATATATATATATATATATATATATATATAAAATATTATATATTAGATTTACATTTAAAAATAAATATATTATATATATATATATATATATATATATATATAAATATATTGTTTTGAGGGTGTTGGGAGCGGCGTTGGGAGGTTTAGGGAGGGTGTGGAGCAGGCGTTGGGAAGGTGTTGGAGGAGGTTGGAGAGTGTTGGCGGAGGCGTTGGAAGGGTTGGTTTGGAGGGCGTTGGGGAGGGGCGTTGCGCTGAGGGCATGTGGAGGGTGTCTGGAGGGCCCCCGTTGGGGTTTGTTTCTGAGTGCGTTGGGAGGTGTTGTGAGGGCGTTTTGAATTACGTGTGGACGCCGTTAAGGTGTTGGGAGGGCGTTGGGAGAACATAGGGATGGTGTTTTGATGGGCGTTGGGAGGAGTGCTGGGGACGGACGTTGGAGGGTTTGGTGGCGTTTGGGTGGGTGTTAGGAAGGGCGTTACGGAGGTTTTTTGGAAGGTGTTGGAGGATGTTTGGAATGAGCGTTGGGAGAGGGTATTGGGAGAGGGGTTGGGAGGGTGCTTGGAAGGCTTGGGAGGGGGGTGTTGGAGTGCGTATGAGGGTGTTGGGATGCGGCGTTAGGAGGGCGTTGGTTGAGAGTGATGTGAGGGGTATTGGGATATTGTTGCGGGCGGGCGTTGGGAGGGCGTTGTAGAGTGTTCGGAAGGGCCTTAGAAAGGGGCGTTTGGAGGGAGCTATAAGGGCGTTTGAGGGGGTTGTAAGGGTGATGTTAGGGTTTGTTTTTTGTTGGATTTTAGGCGTTGGAGCTAGTTTGGAAGGCGTTGTTGCGGAGGGAGTCGGACGGGGCGTGGGAGGTTGGTTATGCAGAACGTTGGGAGGTCTTGGGAGGGCATTGGGGGATGGCGTTGGTAGGTTTTGGGAGCGGCATTTGGAGGTGTTTTGAAAGCCGTTTAGGACAGTGATGGGAGAGGTTGAGAGGTTGTTGGGGGGAGTTTTAAGGGTGTTTGTGGGAGCATTGGGAGGGTGTTGGAGAGCGTTTGGAAATATTTGATGGTGTTCGGATAGCCTTCTGGAGGGGTCTTAGTAAGAGCCTTGGGAGGTTTTAGTGTTGGTTGGGAGAGGTGTTAGAGGGTTTGGGAGTGTGTTTGTAAGTTCGTTGGGAGGGTGTTGAAGGAAGTTGGGAAGGGTGTTGGAGGTGTTGCGGAGGGAGTTCGGGAGGTCCTAACGCTGTTATATTCTTGGTTTGGCTTGAGTTGGGAGCGGTTTTTGGAGGGCGTTGGGCAGGGCTTGTTGGGAGGGCGTTGGGGAGAGTGATGGATGGTGTTTGGATGATGTTGGGAGGGCGTTTAGAGGTAGTTATAAGGACGTTAGGAGAGTGTTTGGAGTATGTTGGGAGGATACTGGGAGGGCGCCGGGAGGGTGTTGGGAGGGCGTTATGAGGTTGTTGGGAGGGTGTTGATAGGGCGTTGGGAGGGTGTTGGGAGGGACTTGGGAGGGTGTTGGAAGGGCTTTGGGAGGGTGTTGGGATTGCGTTGGGAGAGTGTTGGGAGGGGGTTGGGAGGTTATTTTGAGGCCGTTTTAAGGTTGTTTTGAGAGTGTTGGGAGGGTGTTGGAGGGGCGTTGGAAGATTGATGGGATGGTGTTGGGAGGGTGTTGGGAGGGCGTTGGGAGAGCGTTTTGAGGGGGTTGGTAGGGCCTTGGGAGGGCGTTTGGAGGGGGTTGGGAGGGTGCTGTGATTGTGCTGGGATGACGTTGGGAGGGTTTTTGGAGAGCGTTGGGAGGGTGTTGGGAATGCGTTAAGAGGGTGTTGGGAGTTCTTTTTGAGGGTGTTTAGAGGGTGATGGGAGGGTGTTGGAATGGTTATGAGGGTTTCTGAGGGCATTGGGATGGTGTTGGGAGGGCGTTGGGAGGGCATTAGGTGGGTGTTCGGAGTGCGTTTAGAGGGTGTTGGGAGGGCGTTGGGGGAATGTTGGGAGGCATTGGGAGGATGTTGGAATGGCGTTGAAAGGGTGTTGGGAAGGTTTTGGGAGGGTGTTGGGAGGGCGTTTTGAGGGTGTTGTAAGGGAGTTTGAGGGTGTTGGGAGGGCCTTGGAAGGGTGTTGGGAAGACGTTTGGGGGGTATTGGGATGGCGTTAGGAGGGTGTTGGGAGGGCGTTGATAGGAAGTTTGGAGGTTGTTATGAGGGCGTTGGAAGGGTGTTGGGAGGGTGTTGTTAGGGTGTTGATAAAGCATTGGGAGGGTGTTAGTAGGGAGTTGAAGGGTGCTGGGAAGGTTTGGTAGGGCGTTGGGAGGGTGTTAGGAGGGCCTTTTGAGGGTGTTGGGAGGGCTTCGGGAGGGTGTCGGAAGGACGTTTTGAGAGTGTTGGGATGTGGTTGGGAGGTTGTTGGGACGGCGTTTGAAGGGTGTTTGGAAAGCGTTGGGAGTGTGTTGGATGGGCGTTTGGAGTGTGATGGGATGGTGTTGTGATTGTGTTGGGAGGGCGTTCGAGGGTGTTGTAAGGGTGCTGGTAGGGCTTTAATGGGGAGTTTGAAAGGTGTTGGGAGAGTGTTGGGATGGTTTTGGGAGGTGTTGGGAGGGCGTTTTATGGGTGTTGGAAGGGAGTTGGGAGGGTGTTGGGAGGGCTTTGGGAGGGTGTTGGGAGGAGCTCCAACTTTAAAGAATTACTTAAAACTGCAAAAAAATTTCTTGAAAAAAATTTGTTCTTCAGCTCCGATTCCAGCTCCGACTTCGTTTCCATTTCAGAATAGTTCAGCTCCGACTTTGCAGAAGTATTTTACCTGCCAAAAAATGTTTTTTTTTTTAAAAAAATTATACTTTGGCTCTGGCTCCGGCTCCGGCTCCGGCTCCGGCTCCGGCTCCGGCTCCAGCTCCGGCTCCGGCTTCGGCTTCGGCTTCGGCTTCGGCTTCATCTCCTTTTCAAAATTGTTCAGCTCTAACTTTGTAGAATTGTTTTCACCTGCAAAATTAATAAAAACTTATTCTTTAGCTCCGACTGCGACTCTAGCTCTGGCTCCAACTCCGGCTCCGGCTCCGGCTCCGGCTCCGGCTCCGGCTCCGGCTCCGGCTCCGATGCCGTTTCCATTTCAGAATAGTTCAGCACCGACTTTGAAGAAGTATTTTTACCTGAAAAACAATTTCTTTAAACAAAATTATACTTTGGTTTCGGCTCCGGCTCCGGCTCCGGCTCCGGCTCTTACTCTGACTACATTTATATGATTGAGAAAGAGCCTGATCTTGGGTTGTGTTTGCGAAAAGGAAAAATTTAATTTTTATAAAATGTGAATAAATCCTGGAAAGATCTTGGAAAGTTGAATTGCAATTTCGAACCTGGAAATGATTTTTTTTTAGTTTGACACCCCTATAAAAAATATCCTGTATCTTAAAAACCTTTTGGAATTACGAAACAAAAATTACACCATGATGTAGAAGAGGAAAAATTTTGCTAATAATTAGAAGTAATAAAAAAAGTGAATTTTTTTATTTTTACCCTAAAAAGTAAGGGTTGGGCAAGTACAGGGTCCCCTTAAGTATAGAGCTTTGTTAATGTTGGCTGTTTATTCGTGCGTAAGGTATGTTAGGTTCGTCGTTGTACATTATATTCTTAGTTCAGGTTATGATATGTTAGCTTATTGATGTTAAAGTTTGTTACGTTAGCATATATTCGTTGAAAAGTATGATAATTAGACAAAGTTATGATTTTTTTTCTATATTACCAAGTTAATGTAAAATTAACATTGCTATGTTAGAGATATGTTTGCCAAAGTGTGAATAGGTTACGTGTTGTATGCTATAATAGTTACTTTACTGTTGATATTCGTTGGTCAGTATATAAAGAACTTATTTTTATGTTTGTTTATCCAAAATGATACTGGAAATATGACTTGAAATCAATAGATCAATAGATTAATAGATCATGAAGGGGGTTGGGGAGGGAGTGGAGGGGCTTGCGTGATGATTTACTGATTTATTGATTTACTGCTTTAAAATCAGTAAACTATTACACTACTATGATATTTGATTCAAAGAGCTTATTTTAATGTTTGGATAAAATTTTGTTATTTTTATATGTTTAGATAAAACTTTGTTATGTTTGCAATTATTCGTTGGGTATTATGATATTAGGTAAGGTTATGATGAACTTTGTTAAATATTACATATAATTTAAAAAACTTTGTTGTACGATTTAGCATATATTTCGTGCTCAGTATGATAATTAGACAATGTTATGATGAATTTTTGTTAAATATTACCATGTTAATCTAAAATTGTGAATGTGTGAAGAGGTTACGTTTTGTACGCTGTGTTAGTTACTTTACTGTTGTGAAGTACGGAACTTTGCTAATGTTAGTAGTTTATTCGGGCGAAGGTGTTAGTTTGCCGTTGTATACTAAATTCTTAGTTCAGGTTATGCTATATTATCTTATTTAATGTGGAAAAAACTTTGTTACGCTTAGCCAATATTCGGGTTGGTTAGTATATAAAGAAACTTATTTTTATGCTATGTTTATCCGAATTGATACTCGAAATGTGACAATAGATCAATAGACAATAGATCATGGAAGGGTGGTGAGGGATGGGTTGGGGATGGGCTGATGGTTTGACTTACTGATTTACTGATCTACTGATTTACTGCTTTAGGATCAGTAAACTATTACACTTTGCTTTGATATTTTATTCAAAGAACTGGTTTTTATGTTATGTTTGTATAAAATTTTTATGTTGCAATTCATTCGTTGGGAGATTATGAATAGTTAGGTAAGGTTATGATAAATTTATGTTAAATATTACTATTTAATGTAAAAAACGTTGTTACGTTAGCTATATTCGGTTGGTCTGTATGATAATAGACAAGGTTGATGATAAATTTTTTTTAAATATTACCGTGTTAATATAAAATTAACATTGATATGTGAGAGATATCCCTGAGAAAGTGGGAATAAGTTACGTTTTTGTATGCTATGTTAGTTACTTTCCTGTTGTTAAGTATGGAACTTTGTTAATGTTAGCAGTTTATCTGCTTAAGGTGTGTTTAGGTTTTGTCGTTGTGGATTATATTCTTAGGTCAGATGATGCTATGTAAGCTTTATTAATGGGAAAATTATTCGTGTTTACGTTAGCATATATTCGTTGATTAATGTAATTAATTAGACAAGGTTATGATTAAATTTTTGTTAAATATTTACCATGCTAATGTAAATTAAACATTAATTATGTTAGAGATTATGCTTGACAAAAGTAAGAATAGGTTACGTATTTACATGCTATGTTAGTTACTTTACTGTTGTTAAGTGTGGAACTTTGTTTGCATTGTTAACAGTTGATATTCGTGCTTAAGGTTTGTGTTAGGTTTGCCGTTGTACATTATATTCTTAGTTCAGGTGATGTTATGTTAGCTTTATTAATGTGAAAACTTTGTTACGTTAGCATATATTCGTTGGTCAGTGTCAGTGTAAAAAGAACTTGATTTGATAATTTTATGTTTTATCCAAGATAGTCGAAATTGTGAATAAATAATAATCAATAGATCAATAGATCATAGGATGGGTTATGAGGTACTGGAGGGTGTTTGGATTTACTGATTTAGTGATTTACTGCTTAGGGTATGTAAAAATAACAATTTTAGTAAAAAATATGACTTGAATCAGTAGATCAATAGATCATGGATGGATACGAGGGTGCGGGGAGAGGGGGGTTTGATTTACAGATTTACTGATTTACTGCTTTAGAGTATGTAAAACATAACAATTTTAGTAAAAAATATGACTTGATCAATGATTCAATAGATCAATAGATCCATGAGAGGTGGTAAGGGTAGCGTGGGTGGTTTGGATTTCCTCTGATTTACTGATTTTCTGCTTAGGGTATGTAAAACAAAAATTTTAGTAAAAAAATATTTTTTAAACAAATAAAATAAAAAGTCTTATACAAAATATGACTTGAATCAATAGATCAATAGACCAATGGATCATAGATGGGTGGGGGAGGGTAGGGTGGGTGGTTTGATTTACTGATTTACTGCTTGAGAGTGTGTAAAAACGCAAATATTTTACGCTATAAACATGAAAAGCTTAAAAATTTTAGTAAAAATTATATTTTTTAAACAAAGTAAATTAAAAATAAATAGAAAATAATAAAAATTTAAAAATAAATTAAAAAATTTGTTGAAAACAAATATTAAGCACAAAGAATAAATGTAAAATGAAACTTATAAATTAAAATAGCAAACGAATGTTTACTAACTCAACACCGAACCGGCTCCAGCACCGGTGTCGGTACCAACTCTGTTTCCTTCTTAGTCTCCTTCCTCCATCCTTCCTCCTTACTTCTTCGCTCCGTGCATTTCGCCCATTTTTTCTGGGGACCCCCCTTCTGGGGGTCCCCAGACACCCATTACGAACTTATAACCATCATATTCGAGATCTACGGGTTCGATAACATATATAAAGACACCAATACTGTATTATTATTCAAATATTTACTAACCCAGCACCGCACCGGAGCCAGCACCAGTGCCAACTCCGGATCCGATTCCTACTTACTCATTCTTACTTTATACCATCCCCAAATTTCAGCCTTCTAGGAGCATTTCAATTTTGGGGGGCCAGGACCCCTTACGGGGGCCCACGGACACGTAACCTATGTATGTGTATGCTTGCGTGCGTAAAAATTGATTCCCTACGGGAATCAATTTCTACTCAAGGTCGATTACCTTCGGGAATCGATTTTTCGACTCGCTCAAGGTCAAATATTAATATAATAATAATAATAATAATAATAATAATAATAATAATAATAATAATAATAATAAAAATAATAATAATAATAATAATAATAATAATAATAATAATAATAATAATAATAATAATAATAATCAATAGACCAATGGATCATAGATGGGTGGGAGAGGGTAGGGTGGGTGGTTTAATTTACTGATTTACTGATTTACTGCTTGAGAGTGTGTAAAAATGCAAATATTTTACGTTATAAACATGAAAAGCTTAAAAATTTAGTAAAAATTATATTTTTTAAACAAAGTAAATTAAAAATAAATAGAAAATAATAAAAATTTAAAAATAAATTAAAAAATTTGTTGAAAACAAAAATTAAGCACAAAGAATAAATGTAAAATGAAACTTATAAAATAAAATAGCAAACGAATGTTTACTAACTCAACACCGCACCGGCTCCAGCACCGGTGTCGGTACCAACTCTGTCTCCTTCTTAGTCTCCTTCCTCCATCCTTCCTCCTTACTTCTTCCTTCCTCCATCTTCTTGTGTTTTGCGCTCCGTGCATTTCGCCCATTTTTTCTGGGGACCCCCCTTCTGGGGGTCCCCAGACACCCATTACGAACTTATAACCATTATATTCGAGATCTACGGGTTCGATAACATATATAAAGGTACAAATATTGACTTTATACAAATATTTACTAACCCAGCACCGCACCGGAGCCAGCACCGGTGCCAACTCCGGAACCGATTACTACTTACTCATTCCTACTTTATACCATCCCCAAATTTCAGCCTTCTGGGAGCATTTCAATTTTGGGGGGCCAGGACCCCCTACGGGGGCCCACGGACACGGAACCTATGTATGTGTATGCTTGCGTGCGTAAAAATTGATTCCCTACGGGAATCGATTACTACTCAAGGTCGATTACCTTCGGGAATCGATTTTTCGACTCGCTCAAGGTCAAATAATAATAATAATAATAATAATAATAATAATAATAATAATAATAATAATAATAATAATAATAATAATAATAATAATAATAATAATAATAATAATAATAATAATAATAATAATAATAATAATAATAATAATAATAATAATAATAATAATAATAATAATAATAATAATAATAATAATAATAATAATAATAATAATAATAATAATAATAATAATAAATATAAAACGTAAGAACGTTCAAGGGCAAATTTACTTTCGCGATAAGCCTAACCCGTGTCTTTCCAACGCAGCACCGGGCGTAGAGTGAGCTACCTCTAACTATGCCAAATTTCAAAACCCTACAATAACTCTAACATAACAAAAAACAACTTCGACCAAACTGGACCCCTACTGCTGTTAATTTTCGTAACTTCTTAATAGTGAAGAATACACAGTTTATACGCTATACAATCTAGAAGCACAACAACTGGTTTGCGTGAGCCGCGGGACATGTGTCTGTTAATTAGTTAGGATAAGTTGACAAAAATGTTTTATTTCCTTTTTTTTTTACTTTTAGGACAGGGTCCAATATTGGGCTCGGGCTGATCCAAATTTTCACCATCCTAAAAATGGACATAAAGTTCGGAATTTCCGACTTTGACCCTATAAACACCAAACTGTAGTTTTTTTTTCTTCTTCCCCCCCCCCCTCTAAAACGTCGTTTTAGAGTGTTCTGTGTCTATAGTCATTCTTTCAGAATTTTCAATTTTTCAAAACCCATGTTTTTTGACATTTTTCAAATCAAATCCCAGAATTTTTCTCTAAATGACTTCAAACTTGAAATATGCATAGATGTGTCCATTACCTACAAAAGTTATGAAGTATTTTTTTGAATTTTTGAGTTTTGTGCTCAGCGTTGTCCAATTTCAAAACCCACTTTTTTTGGATTTTAAAATGAAAAATTGCGATATTTTTTTTCTGTTCGGGCGAAGTGGATGAAATTTTCAGAACATATGTAGTCGAGAAAGATGCACGTTTTTTACTTAGATAATTTCTTTGTATACGCATTAGTTTTGGATTTGTTCTTGGAACAAAGTTTCAAAAAAAAAACATTTTTGGAAAATTTTTAAAGATTTCCTTTTGGGTATACCAAAATATAATAATCTATGTACAAAAGATGTATCTCGCCCGGATATACAAGCCCTGAAAATTTGATGTTAATCGGATGAGTAGAAAGAAAAATATATCAATTTTTCACTTTTCCAAAAATTCAAACGTTTGAAAAATTGAAATATTGAGATATTTTTTTGTGCTCTATGTCTATTCATAAATTTGAATCCTGCAGGCATTATTTATTTTGCATAGCTTGTGTAACTCGACTTTTCTGCCAATAAGGTTTAAGGTATAACTTCCTTTACAGAAATTGCCTCAAGATAAAATCTAAAATTAAAATTGTATTTTTAATTTGGGTAAATCTGACTGTAAACTAATTCACATTTTTGAGCTTTTAGAGCGAGATTCCATAGATCTTCTAAGTAAATAGACAGCCATCAGTATTCAAAATCCTACCTAGAGGATTCAACTATTACAACCCTTCAGCCAGGAAATTTTTCATTACCTGTGCTGGAGATCGCTCACTCCGATGTATCACCGGATAAAGGAAAATATTTCAAGAAGCAAATATCTTCAAGATTCTGACAAGCTCATTCATATCCTTTAATTTCCAACGCAAGCGACATTTAAATTTGAAATCTATTAGTTTTATCTGTTACTACGTTCTTCCCTTTTGTACAAATTACAGAAAGTGGGAGACCAAATATTCAAAGTTCGATCTATACTTTTCATCCTAGGAATTATACTTTAATTGGAAGCAAATCTTTTCACCATTCTCGCTAACAACTTTTTGGCTAAAATCTCAATTTTGGTCTTTTATGCAACTTTGAATTAAACCTTACAATATATACTGTATATATATATATATATATATTAATATAATATATATATATATATTATATATATATATATATTATATATATATATATTAATATATAATATATATATATATAAATATATATATATCATATTTCTGTTTGTGTGTGTGTGTAGGTGTGGTGTGTGTGGTGTGTGGTGTGTGTTGTGTTGTGTGTGTTGTGTGTGGTGTGTGTGTGTGTGTGTGTTGTTTACTGTATATATCGCTTCGAATCCACCAATAAGAAATGCCAGACTCAAATTAATATTATATCTGGGATTTATTTAAAAATACTATATAATATATATACTTATATATATATT
>JABUQX010082607.1:7500-10000 GCA_015478945.1 Trachelipus rathkii | reverse complement strand
CGTTTTTTTTGCACTTTGATCGGCCTATTGGGCTTTGCGTCGCTTCACGATACTCTATAATTGACATACTAGCATTGACTCTGCTGACGCTTCGCTTCTGCCGATAAGTGGACGCTGTATCGTTATGGTATGAGCAGGTTCCATTCATTTTTCGAACTAAATCTTTCTTTCATAATCCAGGTTCGATCGTGCTTGCTCTCTGTCCATTCAGGCTAGAGCAGGGTAATCTGCGTGTGGAAAAATTCTCTTTCTATTCATCTGTTGCTAATTTTCATCTGGCTAGAAAATACGTTGCCCCAGAATACTCTTCGACGCAGCAAAGCAGATGTTTTCATCAAACGAAAAGTTGCACTAACTCCTTGATTCTCCTACTGGATAAATTTTCTGGCCTCATGACACAAAACTCTCTAAGCAACTCTGTACAACTCTGTCTTTCCTCCATCTATTCATCTGATTGCGCTTCTGTTGCTAATTCTCCAACTGAAACGGCCAATCAACACTAACTACAGCGCCTCCTATTTCCTCTAACTCAAACCCTAGACTATTCTGTCACTCCTTCCTCCTCTTCTTCTCTCAGGTTTCTATGCCATTGCCTGTGATTACCATTTGATTGGATTCATGCGAGCTCCTAATCTAATGAAACGTTAGCAAGCATGTATGTGGCCAGGATGGCATTCCTCCCCGAGTTCTTGATGAGTGTGCTTTCGGCTGACTCAGACACTCGTTCAAACTATAATCTCTAGGTCTCCACTAACGTAAACTACCTTCCCTCAGATGTCCTGAGAAGCACCGCGCAATGTCCACCTTTTTTGAAAAAAGACTAGTCGCTCTGATCCTTCTCAACTATCACCCTATACCTCCACTTGTTTCCTATCAAAATCTTTGAAACCTTTCTAACTCTTAAATATACTATAGAATCATCTGAGTCTCATTCACTTCTTTCCGACGCCAGTACGGCTTCGGAGCTCGAGTTCACTGAACAATATTACTTTTCTATCCCCAACTGATTTAGAGGTTTTCCGCCCTCAGGAAACTACGAGGAGACTGCTTGGTGCGGCTGACATATCCAAGGCATTGACGGTAGAACACGCGTCACTGGCTCTCCAAAAGCTCCCCTCCTTTAGGTTTCCTCTTTCTTTTTGCTTATTTATGTCTAGTTTTTTTCAAATCAAAACTATATCGGCTGTTGTTGAGGGGCGACTTCTTCTTTTCATTTCAAAAGTGGTGTTCCTCAGGTTCTGTCTTATCTCCTACTTTATTCCACTTTTTAGTAGATCTTCTTACCTGCATATCTAACTCTATCCACCCATATGCCGATAACTCGACCCTTCAATCTTCAACTCATTTCAATCTCTGCTCCCTCTTTTACTTCGAGAATTGCCTCTCGTTCTAATCTTTCCGATTCTATTCTCGCTGATTGGATAGAATTTCGGGTGGGTCCGTCTCAACCTTGTGAAATTCAATTCCTTTAAAACTCAACTTCTACAAATCTCCTCTCAAGACACTTTTTAACTTTCCCTATCTCTTTCGACGATTCTCTCATCTCTCCTGTTACAATAAACATTCTTGGCCTTAAGATAAACAAAAAAATCTTGGAAACCTCACACTACAACGGTTGCAAGTGCCTCAAAGAAAACGGCGAGTTTGCTTAGCTGAGAGACCACAACTTTTTTCCTCTTTCTCAGTTGCTCCAGCATACAAGGCCTCATCGCCCTTGTCAGAGCTACTGCTCTCCATTATCAGGCGGGGGGGGCTCTGTTTCACGCGGCTTTTGATAGGTCAGCAAAGGCCAAAAGACTTATTAACTGTTCTGCACTTTCCAGTTCCACTTGACCCTCTATCTTTCACTGCTCGATGTTGGGCTTTATCTCTTTCAATAGTACCGCAGTGCAGGTGCTCGAGGAGATTATCACTCGCGTACCACCACCTTTACGAACGCCTCGTAGGCACAAGAGGGCTGTGTCGCGCGCATGAGTCTTTGTGTTGATATGGTAACTCAAGCTGTCGTGCGGTCTTCCTTCTTTCCTGCCACCTCGTTCTGTGGAATCTCTTCCATCTTCTGTGTTTCCTGCTGAATTTAATCTCTCTCACTTAAAGCCTGCGTCTTGCTCATCTGACTAGTTTGCGATTAGTATGTATATCTGAGTGTGCAACACCCCTTCATTGAAATAGGGGTCTGCCCTGAGTTTGTTGACAACATATATATTAATATATAATATATATATATATATAAATATAATATAATATAATATATATATATATATATATATATATATATTATATTATATATATATATATATATATATCATATATATATATATATATATATATATTTTTATTCCAACTTCAAAAGAGTACACATCGCATCCGCATCCGCATCCTCATCTACTTAAATATTCAACATCCGCATCCGCACTTTGCCCTCCTCTTTAAAATCCGCATCCGCATCCGCATCCGCAAAAAGTCAAATTTTGACCTCCGCCATTCACTAATATATATA
>JABUQX010082607.1:0-2500 GCA_015478945.1 Trachelipus rathkii | reverse complement strand
CTAAAAACATACTTAAGAACTACACCTAACCCACAATATGCGACCAAAAACGAAATAGTCTTTATTTTGTTTTTTTAAACTTTTAACATCAGATTTCGCGCTAGATATTCACTCTCTGCTCGTGCGAACACGATTGCACGCGGGTAAATTACGGTGCCGCCAACCCAAGCTCGTGTTACAGCATTGGGGGCAATAGCAAATTACCACTAGGGTTGGTCGACCACCACGGTGCTGTGTCGGTGAGCGCGGCTCACAATTTCAGGTGTCCCTGTGCGATTGTGCATTTTAATAAATATAAAGTGCGGTCGAACGGTGCAGCGTGCGTGCTGTTCGACAAAAATACTTGGTTCGCACGCTTACTCACGGTTGAGGTTACGGTGCGCAAAATTCCGGATGCTCGAGCCAGCCCTACTACCAACGACTCGTCGTAGGTTTGTTATAACTTTCCGAAAAACATTTCGTGCTTTCGGCCATTTGAAAACTTGAAAAGTCAATTTGCCATTTCCGCTAATTGGCATTAAGGAAAAGTAAACGCTGCGCGTTTTTCACATTATCAAGACGATTAATTTTTAGATCGAGTATTTTGAACATTAATAGATTTTCAAATTGTGTGTGTGAATATGTCTGTGTGTGCTGTGTGTTGTGGTTGTGTGGTGTTGTGTGTGATGTGTAGTGTGTGTGTGTGTTAGATTGTTGTGTGTGTGTTATGTTATGCTAATGGAAATGCTACGAAAGAAATAATACTGATCATTTTTTTATTAAACTTATAATTGAATTTATTAAATTACAATAAACATTTTCATTAATATTCATTTTATTTTTTTTCTTTCTTTGTTTTCAACTTAAGAGTTGGGCATTCAAGACAATCATAATTCCTGTTACAACTCATAAAGAAAAACATAACACCTAACAACTTATGTTTACTAATTTTTAATTCTATTAATTTCAGTCATTGCAGTCAGTCAGTTTTCAAGTATTTATATTATATTTACTAAATAAAAAGAGGAATCATACAAGAGAAATGAACTGTGAGTGTTATTCATCTTTAGGCAGTAAAGACTCTCGAGTAATTAAACACTTAGAAACGAAATGTTTTCAATTTTGCATAGGAAAAATGCGGACTAACCCAAATGGGCGTCATGAAATGCAACAGACGACACGACACGACACACACACATGATACGACCACTACACTACAGACAATTTTCCTTTATAGCCCCCCGAAGCGTCTAATAGTTCAGGTTAGTTAAGGTATAAGTTAGGTATATTAGATTAGTTAGTGTATAGATAGTTAGATAGGTTAGGATAGTTAGTTAGGTATAGATAAGTATGTTAGATTAGTATAGTATTAGTTAGTTAAGTTATGTATTAGATAGATTAGTTAGGTTACGTATAGTAGTTACGGTTAGGTTTCTTGATTCGTTAAAGAAACTCTAATAACCAGATTTTTTTTAACAAAATGTCGATCAATTTACTCTGTCATCGTTTTCTCTACAATGCGATCATTTCTTACTACTTTGAAAAATCAAACAATCTCAATACCATTCGACAATACAGAATAAACTGGCTTGTCCGCCCATAAGATAGCGCAAATAAACGGTTTACGGTCAATTATTTAAAAAACAGAGTCATGATTTTGGAATTCCAATTTCTCTAGGAATCAATGCAACACAATATCACATCTCTCCTTACTAATTGTGAAAATTAACACAAATAATGCTTGCTAGAAAAAAAAAAAAAAAAAAAAAAAAAAAAAAAAAAAAAAAAAAAAAAAAAAAAAAAAAAAAAAAAAAAAAAAAAAAAAAAAAAAAAAAAAAAAAAAAAAAAAAAAAAAAAAAAAAAAAAAAAAAAAAAAAAAAAAAAAAAAAAAAAAAAAAAAAAAAAAATCACTGTTCATTAGGTAAACAAGATTATATCCCTATAAAGAATACACAAAAGATATCATCTGACTTTACAGAATCCTTTGAATAATATTCTAGCACTTGAGTTGAAAGCTTTAAAGTCAACCTTAATGAAAAATTTGCATAATGAAACTGCTGTGCATCTCTTGACAATGATACCCTGTGGCAAATATTTGCAATAAAAGTAAGACATCACAAGAATAGAGAAATATGAAAGACATATATTAAAAAAAGTATAAATTTAGGGATTAATGCAAAATCATATTAAATGGAGTATAAATACTATAGGAGGTAACTGCTTAAATTTAAAGAGAAGAAGCATCAAAACAAACCAAAAAAAAGGAAAAATATCAAAAAACTAGACTAGGCCGCTGAAAACACGGGTTTGCTGCGTTCCTCGTGTAGTTGGTCGGAGTCTTACAAATCAAAATCCTGCGCGGTCCGTTTGCAGCTGCGCATTTTTATAACCTTATTACACACCCATATCACCTCAAAAACGTATCCCAAATTTGAAATTTGATGACAATAAAGTTAAAAACTCAACACAATAACCCCCTAACACCTTCCCTAACTCTACCCCACAAATAATCTCTCTCTTT
>JABUQX010082606.1:0-16809 GCA_015478945.1 Trachelipus rathkii | reverse complement strand
TACAGAATAAAGAGCATAGATATAGCAGCATATATGAGCAGAGAGCAGCATATATGTATATATATATGCATATATATATATATATATATATATATATACGGTGTATATATATATAGAGTATAGTATATATATATATATATATATATATATATATATATATATATATATATATGGTATATATATATATATATATATATATATATCCAAACTACGATAGGTACAAGAAAACTCATAACATATATAAATCAGTGTATGAAATTTGTATGAAAAGGGAAAATTTTTTTATACTCAATAAGATATTTGGAACTCAGCGTATGAATTTTAGGCCTGGAGCACGACGGTGGGACAGAGGAGGAGGCCGAGAGACCCGACTCTTGCATCTTTGCGGTTTACCCTGATATTCTTTTTAAAAAAAAAAAAAAAAAATCTTTATTTTTCATACAAATTTCATACGCTGATTCCTATATGTTATCAGTTTTCTTGTACCTTCTTAGTTTTAGAGATATCATGCGGGTGACTTACTTTGTTTCACCTGGGTTAGCTTAGGTTAACTTAATTAAGTTTTGTTAGAATCCTTTGGGAGAAGCTGAAAATTCACGTGTACATGTTTTACAACGAAAAAAGAACTTTTCGCTTTTTTTCTTAATGTCACATTCAATATTGCATGCGTTACATTTCTTATTCGTCACAATTAATTGGAAATATTGCAAAAAACTTAAAAGTGACCAGTCACTTGAACAAATTTCGAATATGTCACTTACATTCATTTCTGCTATGCTAAATACTAATATTTTAAGAGTAAAAATTAATATAAATTTTATAGTTTAATTGTTTTTGTAAAAAAAGTGGCTACTTTTCGCTCATTTTTTTATGTTTTTAATTTTCTTTTAATTTAACTTCTATTCATTCTATTCAATTAATTGGAAATTATATAGAAATATAATAGATATACAGTAAAATCTACAATCATACGATAGGTAAGAAAAGTTACCTTTATATATATATATATATATATATATATATATATATATATATTACATATATATATATATATATATATATATATATATATATATATATATATATATATATATATATATATATATATATATATATATATATATATATATATATGCAGGTATAACATCGAGTTATTTATAAATATCAATTATGCTAATTTTTCAATGCAAATTCATCATCAGACTGACTTCAACATGATAAAAATGTGAAGCTCGCTAATTAAAAATGCAGAAGTCTTTTTTTTTCCCCATTATAATTATGACTCTCTCTAATTCATCAAATTATTCATAATATTTCATAATGAAAACCTTCTCTTACTATAATAATAATATAAGTTTTACTTTTGCTTCCAACTCTAAAGAGCTTCTGATAATCATTTACTTTAATATTAATTCAGAGAATAATTTCTACAAAGAGTAAGTAGGCATATTCATATTTATTAGATCCTGACCGGTTTCGTCCGTAAACCTCGGACATCTTCAGAGTTTTGATTCTTACAATAGAATGAATTATTTTAACATAAGATTTAAAAAATTTAAATTACAAATTAGATTTAGATTTTAGATTTTAACATTTCATATTATATTTAACTTACGGGACAATACATTGAACTTTATGTTAATGTCTGGTTTTAGATGTTTTATGAAATAAGCCTCAGCTATTTTCAGTTTTTGGGCTTCACATGAGGAGTGTAAAATTTTAAATGATTTTGAAATATCAGGTACAGTTGTCTTGTTGTGCTCAGTGGATAAATGTTCATATATTTTATTGGGTTTAAAGCGGTGCTGGTATGCCCTATCTGTCAATCTATTAGTCGTGTAACCAATAATACATAATAATAATAATAATAATAATAATAATAATAATAATGCACTTTATTAATTATATTATTTGCCTACGGTGGTACCCACTGACCGGTGAGTTGTGGAAAATAATAAAATATTGCTCTTCGAAAAACACGAAGTATCTAGTACAAAGATTTTATCGTTGAAATCGGCGAGTGTCGCTATAATAATAATAATAATAATAATAATACATACATACATACACACACACACACACACACACATTAATAATATTAATAATAATAATATTAATATATTAATAATAATAATAATAATAATAAATTATTATTATTATTATTATTATTATTATTATTATTATTATTATTATTATTATTATTATTATTATTGGTTGTTTTAATATTTTTATTTTTCATTTTTTTCCTGTTACTAGATCGATTAAAAATACGGTATTTATTAATTTTAAAACATTGTTTTTAACGATGCTAAATATGAAATAACAGGCTTCCAAATTTCATTTTGTTTACTTCAGGCTTTGGAGTTATTATCAATTATAACGACTCCAGTCAATTTTCATGAAACTTATATGAAACTTTTAGAATGATATGTAAAGAAAGAAAAAAGTAAAAAGAAAGTTCGAAATATGAGCCTGAAAAAAAGGTATTTCATACTAATAACATATTTACTGCTAGATGTTTTTTTTTACATTTTTTTATAGGCTGACATAAGCTTATGATGTGGAACCAATATTAGAACATTAGAAGTATAGAGATAGTAAGAAGCCATATGGGCCTATCGAAACTGTCCCAGTCAACCTAATAGAACCAATCACCCAACATGCTCATGCAAATCGACAAAGCACCCTAGGGCTTGTCAATAACTTACATAGTATACACAAAATCTACCACCAAAAGTAAAAACTATATCTAAAGTACAGCCAATCACACTACAATCTTTAATAAGTTTGTCACAGTCATCACATGCAGTTTAACAGTACTAACAACTGTAACTAAAAACCTGCAAATTTGTCTTAGTCAAAATATACTATATGATACCCAAACCATCCATATACCTATCCAATCCTTTCTTAAATGTTGCAAAGTGAGTCACACTCAACAACCTCCTGTGGCAAGACATTGCAAAAATTAATAACCCTATTACTGAATGAATATTTTCCTATATTAAGATGGCATGCCTTCTTCTTAATTTTCTTATCGTGCCCTCTCGTCTCCCGTCCATGGTCAACTATAAAGAATTTATTGATCACCGTATTATTAATAGATGTAAATATTTTGTAGACTTGTATCGTGTCCCCTTTAAAAAATATCTTTTCTACAGAAAACATTCCTAACTCCTTCAGTCTCATCTCATAGCTCTTACCCTCAAACCCAGAAATCTTCCTTGTTGCTCTCCGTTGCACTCTCTCCGGCATATCTATGACTTTCCTTAAATAAGTTGCTCAAATTTGTACGTAATACTCTAATACTGGCCTAACGTCTATGATACAGTTTAATTATAACTTTTTTGCTCTTGTAAACGACATTGCGATTTATTATAACTAGCATCTTATTAGCTTTATTCCTCACTTACAAACACCGATTAGCCACTTTCATATTACTGTTTATAATCACGCCTAAATCTTTTTCTTGGTTCACAGACTCAAGCCAATCCCCATTCATATTATACTTGTATCTTTTATCTTATTATATGTATATAAAAAAAAATGTTATTTTAAAATAAAAAATATACATTGACACCGATCCAATAATAATAATAATAATAATAATAATAATAATAATAATAATAATAATAATAATAATAATAATAATAATAATAATAATAATAATAATAATTTATTATTATTATTATTATTATTATTATTATTATTATTATTATTATTATTATTATTATTATTATTTTTATTATTATTATTATTATTATTATTATTATTATTATTATTATTATTAGATTCTTTAGAGTTTATCGTGTTGACAAATCTAGAACTCTTTCCTATGTAAATGAAAGATAAAGATTACGTAGATAGGCCTAACTTTCGTTTGAATTTGGGTGTCAATCTAAGTCTTTAAAATAAGCTTTTGTTTTTTTCCTCGTTCAGAAAATTTTGGTCAAATACGACAGATACTTTAGGATTAGATTTAACATTCGAGATATTAGCCATTTATTTTTATCATCTTCACTTAATGTGGACCTCTAAGAACGAATGGAAATTTTTATTTTCCCTGAGCATACCTCCATAACAAAAATAAATATATATTTCACAAATCTGAATATATATATATATATATATATATATATAAAATATAGCAGCAGATATAGATATATATATATATATATATATATATATATATTATTGCGGGTGCTATATATATATATATATATATATATATATATATATATATTAAGGTTAGTTATTAATATGTTATATATATTATAATGACTAAAACTTTGAAGAATAACAAGTTATGATGTTTTTGAACCACAATTATGAAGACTAGTGTTGCTATTAGAATAATGATGTCACAAAATCAGAAAGTGATTATTTCTGTGGGGTTACAGAAACAATCGCTCATAATAATCAGAAACCGACCATAACTTTTTATAACTTCTGAAAGCAGACTAAATTTGGCTTGGAATACACATTGCTTACAAACTATGAGCGTTAACTCTGAGAATGTTTTTGTTAAAAAAAAAAAATTGTTTGCCAACGAGATCCACATTATGACGTCACTCATAACAACTTGAGAAATTATTATATTTTATGATTTTATTTTTAAGAAAAAGATATCTCACAACGCGCTTCAAAATTAGCACTTACAGAGTTGTCATATTTAGAGACAGCGACTTGGTGAAGGAGTCACAGGATCCTGTAACATTAATATTGTCTTTTTTTGGTTGTACAATATTTTTTTGTACTAGAGACCATTGGAAAAAAAGTTTGGATATTTAGGAAGTAAAACAATACCCTCGTATATGAAACCATTTAGGAAGATCAAACAATACCCTCGTATATGAAACCGCTATACTGCAATGTGTGGCAAGCGTTGTGCAGGGATTCCTCCTCCGAGGATTCACCCTTACTCCATCCCTAGCTAGGACTAGACTGCAAAAATGAGTAAACTTAGACAGTTTTCGTATTTGTCATTTGTGATTACGCTCGATAAAAAATGCTTACCCAGTTTTAGCACGAATTTCGTGCATAATCGACCGCGATTTCTTACTAGGTTTACTTTCGTTTACAAACAATTGGAATCAGCTGTTGTGATGGGGCAAGTGGATTTGAAATAAACCGAAATAAAAAAAAATAACAATGGTTTATATTACAAATAATTGGTCAACTATTGTGATGGAGTTATCGATTTGGAAAAAAAATTAGATTTAAAGCGGATTTTAATGAATGAAACATTCACCAATTCAAACGGCCTACCAAGCTGCCATTTTGTTTGTTTACAATTTTTCGTAAGAAAGTGCTTAAATCGACAAGTTAACGAAAGAAGCACCCAAGTAATGCAATTCTTTCGATCGGTGAGATATTTTTCACGATTTTGCGCTAAGTTTGACAAAAACGAACGCAAACTCGAGCATTTCTTACGTTTCGTAAGCACAAATGCAAAAACCAAAACAGCTTTAATTGTAGTGGCCTCTTCCTCTAGCAGTGTTTCTTACCTATTTTTACCACGACTCAAAATTAAGAGGACTTTCAACTAAGCGACCCATGGTTCGATTTTGAAATTAATATCATATCATATATATATTATAGTGAGATATATATATATATATATGCAGATAAACTACTTTAACGTTATATATAGAGCAGCATATATATATATATATATATATATATATATATACTATATGTTATATATATATATATGTTATATATGTATGATATGTATATATATATATATGAGAGGTGTAGTTTCCTAAGATTAGAAAAGGGACTTTACAAAGCGTATAATTCATATATGGTAAAGGATCTTAATTCAAAATTTGAAGCATTATTTTCCTGATTGTTCTTTGAGCGAAGTGTATCGACTTGTTTTTACGATTATTTTCTAAATAGAGAGTTCTTTATATATATATATATATATATATATATATATATATATATATATATGTTATATATATATATATATATATATATATATATATATATATATATATATATATATAGCAGTATATATATATATATATATATAAACAAATATATATATATATATATATATAGTATATATATATATATATATATATATATATATATAGAAAACACAGAGGTAAAAAGACTATTTTTAAAATAACACTTTAATCGTGAGAGGGAATATTAAAATGGACCAAGGCGTAACGTTTCGACACTAACTTGTGTCCTCTTCAGACGCCCACTAAAACTAAGAATTAAAACTTAACAAGAATGGGAATCTAAAATTACAACTCGAGCTTTCGAAAATATTGTTGGGTGGGCGAGAGATTAAATATAAAGGAACTACGTCAGAAAAATCACTAATAAAAACATATACCTATCGCCGTTACAAAATATGTAACATTATCATAAATGCATGGACTTATACCCGAATGGTCGACAGGAAAAAGGGATCAACATATGCCCCAAAAAAATCTATCTGTTTTTTTAGAGTTTCTCTAACGAATCCAACAAAACCTAACCTAACCTAACTTAACCTAACCTAACCTAACATAACCTAACTTAACCTAAGCTAACTTAACCTAACTCAACTTAACCTAACCTACCCAACCCTACCCAACCTAACCTAACCTAACTTAACCTAACCTATCCTAACGCCTGTGGCGAGCTGTACGGGAATATTTTTTGATGGCGTGGCGACCATTTGACCTTTCGACCATTTTTCCTCTCCACCATTTGTGCTAGTCCCCAAAATGTACAGTTAAGGAAAGCAGTAAATTAAAATGTATTTTGAACAATCACACACACATACTGATGTACATCACGGATCATTAATAATAACAACAATGAAAACAAAATCAACAATAACAACAATGATTATTACAATACTAAAAAATAGTTAAAATAGAAAAAGAAAAATAACAAAAACAAAATAAAATAATATATATATATATATATAGTAGCAGTTAAGGTGCTATATATATATATTTATATATATATATATATATATATATATATATATATATATATATATATATATATATATATATATATATATATATATATATAAATATAGGGTATATATATATATATATATATATATATATATATATATATATATATATATATATATATTATATATATCGAAACCCGTGATTAAAAGTCGGGTGTGAAAACGGTTTTGAGAAAATTATATATATATATATGGCATGGTATATATATATATATATATATATATATATATATATATATATATATTATTATTATTATATATATATATATATGGTAGAAAGTATGTTATATATATATATATATATATATATATATGCTGCCATATATATATATATATTATTATGTATATATATATATATATATATATATATATATATATATATATATATATATATATATATATATATATATATATATATATATATATATATATATCGAAACCCGTGATTAAAAGTCGGTGTGAAAAACGGTTTTGAGAAAAATTATATTTGTTACGGGGTCATAGAGAAGCCCTCTGAGATAGTTTACAGTTATTATAATTTTTGATGAGAAAAGATTCTATTAGTCGATTTTCAGTTCGTGACGATGAAAAAGAAATTTAGAGCTGGGTCTCCAGTTTATCAGGATGATCGCCATTACCGCAAAGTTGAGTTAATATCGTGCATTTGAATGTCATGGCAATTGAGCTGTAAATATATTTGTATTGATGATTCTTAGTGTTGAGAGCTTTTTGAGGGGGTCTTCCAAAAATAGACAGAAGGGCAAATTCACGCAGGGGACGATATATACACCTCCTCGGGACTCTGATTTGGTATTGTTATTATGGATTAGATGGCTATGCAAAGTACAGGGGTATTTGAAAATTAACTTGCGGTTTGAAAGAGCTTGTAATGTAGTTGCAAAGGAATGTAAATTGTGAGAATAGGGAAGCACGATACAATCTGAGAAATTGGTTTGTTCAACGGGTTGTGTTGGATTATGGAATTTATTAAAGGCCAACATTTGCAGGAATTGATTAGAAAGGGGGGATATGCGAGAGAAGTAAACAGAATAAAAAGATGATTAATTTCTTCTTGCAAGAATTGGGGGTCAGATATACGAAATGCACGCAAAAATTGATTAAATATTACAGACTTTTTTATGTGGAGGGGATGGTTGGAGAAGTAATGTAATAGACTGCCGGTATTAGTGGGTTTGCGATAAATGGAGAAATAAAGATTAGAATTATGGATGTGTATATCTAAATCAAGGAAAGAGATTTTGTTATTTTGGGGAAGTTCGTAAGTAAATTTAATGGAATGAGCAAGGTTGTTGAGTTGTTGCAAGAAATTTTCAATGGGAAAAGATTCGGGTATAATTGCAATGACGTCATCGACATAACGAAACCAACTATGGATGAGAGGAAATAAGGCTATGGAAGGAAGGAGTCTGCTTTCAAAAAACTCCATATATATACAGGACAAAATGGGGCTCAAACTACCCCCCATACTAGCTCCAAAAATTTGTCTGAAATAGTTATTATAAAAGGAGAAGGTATTTTGTTTGATGCACAATTTTAACAAAAATGTGAAGTCTGAAACTGAGACAGGTAAAGGGAGTGAACTTAACTTTTCGGACAAAAACTGAAATACATGATCAATGGGGATATTGGTGAAGAGATTAATGACATCGAAGCTAATTAAGGTATGATGAGAGGGCAAGGTTTTTCCCACCTTGGAGAGGAAATGAGTATTGTTAGGAAAAAGGGTCGACGCAACATCAAAAAAAAAAAAAATTTCCTGCGTTGAGTTCGCCGCAGGCGTTAGGTTAGTTTAGTTAGTTGGGTTAGGTTAGGTTAGGTTAAGTTGCCTTTGTTGATTCGTTAGAGAAACTCTAAATAACCATATATATATATAGTATATATAGTAGTGAGTTATATATATATATATATATATATATATATATATATATATATATATATATATATATATATATATATATATAAAAGCTTAAAACAAATGTCCTATAAAAACTCGAGGTATCAGTATTACAGCCCGAAGGCATCCACCAGTATGCCCTATGCCCTATTATTTATAATTAACAGCTTAAATGGTTTTGGGAGTTCTTCGCCCACCATCCATCTAAATCTACAAAGAAAAAATCACAATCGCTGTGAAACTAAATTCAACCTGGTGTAATGTATTAGAATTTAGACGCGAAAATTTAAATATGCAAGCACATGCATAGAAGCTAATAAGTGTATATATAACTTATGTAAAATATTATATACTCAAAAACTGGTAGTCTGTTATTAAGTGTTAGGAAAATGGCATTAATAAGTTTTTAAAATAGAAGTTGTTTGAATTGTTAGATTCCCCTTAGTTACTATTATTATCAGTCTTAGAGAATAATTGTTTCCTATATTATATTTTCCTGTTTCTCGGGCATTGATGATTCAGTTATTGCATAGTGCCAGGTATAGATTATATTTAAATGTAGATATTAGTCCAGTTTTGTCACCAAGTTAAGCATTATATATATATATATATGTTATATATATATATAGGAGTGAACATACGGGAAGATAGAAATATATATATATATATATACAGGTGTATATGTATATAGAGTATATATATATATATATGTCGAGGAAACATACGGGAAGTTAGCTGACAGTTGAATACTTCTGGATACTCAGTTGATGAAATTTACAACTGAAATGTGCATACAACTAAACAGCCATACAGATAGTATTAAAATTACCGGAACTCCAAAATTTGACTTGTCACTTTTGTTCTTATCCAAACGTGATAAACATTATACCAAATTCTTAATTAAATTTATAATGATTAATAGGGATTTAGATTATATTCAGAAGTGAGAAATTATTTACTTTTATTTTGTGGGTAAAAAAAAATGTTTTTAGCGTCTAAATATTGATTCAAAATTGTATCAATGCTTAAAAGTTGACGCATTATATATATATATATATATATATATATATATATATATATGTAAAAATATATTTAAAATGAAAAATACATATATTATTATATATATATATATATATATATATATATATATATATATATATATATATATATATATATATATATATATATATATATATATATATATATATATATATATATATATTCAAAATGTAAAATAAATATTTTATGAGTAATAATTCAAAAAAAATCCAAAATATTGCTTCTACAATGAAATAAAAGTCAAAATCAAACATCAAATCAAAAAATAAAACAATAAACATAGTTAATTAATTACACTACTAATATAGTTTCATTATTTAATGTAACTACCCACGTTCCCTAAAATATAAATCCGTTCCGGCTCCGGCTCAGCTGATGCTCAGACTCCGACTCCGACTATTAAAACAATCTATTTATTTATCCTGTCCTGAGCATATAGTTCATATACCCCTTATATGCATGAAAATCAATTTAACAGTCATACCAACCAACTAAATTAATCCTTTCAGGGTTACCAACCCACTCAATTAATCAATCAGTTAAAAACCAACCCATTATTTCCATGCCAGAGTAGAATTGTTAATCCCACAATCACTTTTACAACAAAATAGAAATCGACACACGATCCCTGATAAAGAGATTTACCATAATAACTTAAATGTTCATTTCTCCCGATGTAACTTACTTATGCTGAGCTGGGTATTCCGTATTTAGATCAGTAATGCGCTTATTCCCATAAAACGCTCTCAAAACAGCCTAAAACCGTTCTTATTGCATAATTCAACAAGTTTCCCCTAATCCCGCGTTTGCGCATTACTTTTAAGGAAGTGGAATCCTATGAAGTATGTTCCGAAATATTTAATCTATTAAAATGAAGACACCACATGCTTTCATCCTGTTATCGAAATGGACTCCTTCTTGGTCTACGAGGATCTCACAAACACTGTTTTTTCTTTATAGACAGCCCCGGCAGGATGACGAAGCAAAACCATCACGGGCCAACGACATAAACCATGAGGAGAAAAGAAGTACATATACCAGGCAAAGGCAGTAATGTTAAGTATAGCCCTGTATATCTTTTAAGCGATTACATTTTTACCACCGATTACATATTAAACCTTATGGATGTTTCTGATGCCTTGATAAATTAAAAGCAAATTAAAATATTTGTGACCTTTTCGTGGGTCTAATAATACGCAAATTGAAAGAGGGTTTCACCTGAACCGCAGATTCGATCCAAACTACAACGTACCCCCGCCTTCTGACAAAAATTAAACCAATATGAACTAATCTGCATGGGAATTCCTTCAAAACGATTAACAAGCCCCCTTGAAATCCAAACTAGTTCAAAATGGCGACCGTAAGTTAGATTGCATTTAATTACAAGAATCTATAAAATTAATTTCGACATTCAAAAATTTCATCACATTCTTCATCTGACCATTTTGAATAATCTAGAGGCTCCTCAGGAACTCTTCTCTACGTTCCACCAAATATTACCAGCAAACCGAGAACGGGCTTCGAACGGTCAAGCAATGATGAGTGATTACTGCTGGTTTCTGAAAAAGAGAAGACACTTCAAACATAAAAGAAAAAGTACTTTATTCCTGAAATCGAATTGGCACAAATCCCAAGGGAAAATATAATAGAATTAATCACTGTTATGTGTTGTATCATTATACAAACATTTTTTTATACTCGGTACATCCGACTACTCTGTAATAATTGGACTATACAAATTAATTAATTTATATCAAGTTTAATAATAATAATATATCTTGTTACAACATACGCATATTCCATGGTCATACGATTATACCTCAATGGAACTTTGTAACTCAAAAACTTCTACGTACACAAGAATCAGAGTCATTTTCGGATATCTGCATGAAACATGCGTATAGTTTCACCTAATTTTATTTCAGTTAGGAAAAATTTCCCAAAATTTGTTGACCAGTGTTATTATTCTTTACTAGTGTTCCATAAACTCTTCATACATGTCCTGCTTCCTACATTTTTACTTGTTTTTACTAAATTTAACACAGCACTTACAGGCACATCGGATAAAAAAAAATAACACTAGTTGGAAGAATGTGACATATTTTATTTTCACCTATTTAAAAAATATGGCTTTGGGGCTCTTTCAAACCGTTGCTTACATCGAGGACACCGGAATAAGAATTTACCACTATTTCGGTAAATTTAACAGTTTTTCTGACACTTCCTACATCTCTTTTTATTTAAAATCAATTTTTTATATTGCAAATAAGCTGATAATTAATAGTCATTCCCACAACTTGAAAACAAGTCTTGTAAGTTAAAACTTAAAAATAATCACTTATCATTTCACAATCAGAAATACCAATTTAAGAGCAGCTTCTCACACATAGAATTCTCTACTTGCTGACCTTTTTACTCATAACATTCCCATGCGCTGACGTCAATAACTATAGGAAAACTGCCCTATTATTATATTATTATATATTATTATATTATTATTATTATATATTATTATTGATTAATAGTATTATTATTATTATATATTATTATATCATTAATGCGTTTTCTTTTATCTTTTTCATCCTATTGTTGTCTTTCTTTTTCTTCAATTTCTATATAATTAATTGTCTCCGACTTATATATCACAAACTTGAAGTAGTTCCACTAGTATATATATATAATATATATAATATATATATATATATAATAATTAAATAATATATATAATAAATATAATATATATATATGAATATAATATAGATATATAATATATTATATAAGTAATATAATATAATATAGGATAGAACATATATATTTATATATTATATAGATATAATAATAATATAATATATCGAATAATGTTATTATATACTATAATATTACATAATATTATACAGTATATATATATATTATAGATTAATATATATATATAATTTATTAGTAGTAGATATAATATTATATAAATAAATTAGATTACTGATATGAACGAGAGATAGAGATTAATAAATTAAAAGAGGGGGAAGGACGTGAGGGGGAATTTTTGCAGAACATTATTTCTTTCTAATCAGTGTTTCGCAATTCGTAGGCGGGAAGCGCGGTAGCCGCTAGGGAGCGGAGAAACATCACACACACCAATATAGAAGAAAGAGAGAAAGAAAAGAGAAAGAAATAAAAGAAGAGAGATAGATAAAGTACGAGAAATGAGTACAGAATCAGAGATAGAAATGATGAAAGACGGCAATTAGACCGCAGCGTTTAATTGAGGCGTGAGGTAATTAAGATTTTAGGAGATGAGTAGAGAAGATGAAATCAAGTAGAAAGATGATATGATATAATTGATAAAGTAGAAACAGGAAAGAGAGATGAGAAGATAAAGAGAGCTAGAGGATAGTAGAGAAAACGTTAGTCAGCTGGAGAGAAAACAGCAGCCGAAAGCCCGCCGAGTCCGACGTAGTGTGATTGAACCGAAAGAGAGGCTATGGCGTTATCCACCAAGTCAGAAAGGATGGGCCGGTGCTACTGTCAAAGCAGAATAGAGCGGAGGAAAGACCAACACTGGACGAAAGGAGAGGAGACCCGGGTAGGCGGCGACATGAATAAAAAGATAAAGATGAAAAATCAGGAAAACCTCCGCTAAGGAGAGGGCCAAACGACGCGAAACCATGTTTCCGCAAGAAAGGCGGGCAGAGTGGGTAAAGACAGTCTTCGGCGCTGTGATAGGCAAGATAGTGAATCGGACACGTCTGTCTGTGAATGCGGCGGGTTCCCGCCCAACAGACAAGAGTGACAGGGCCGTGGGGGAACCCGCACGAAAGGCAGGAAATAGCCGGAATAGGGCAAAAAGGTCCAGCGGAATCCAGCACGAAAAGCGGAACGAGCAGCGAAAGCCGGGGGAAAAGACAGTGGACAGATCAAAGACGGGACAGCAGCGTCTGAACAGAAAACAACAAACTTGTATGGTCAGCGGAAGGACAACAAGATTGTGGGGGGAGAACACACTTACCTCGCCAAAAAGTTGCAGAACAACAGAAGGGGTTTTGGAAAGCGAAGCATGGGCAAATTAGAGTCTAAGCAAGAGGAAATGCCTGTGACAGGGAGCCAAAATGCGAAACGGAAAAGCACCAAGCACAAGACAAAAAAGTCGAGCGGTGGGGAGGGGCGGGAACTAAACCAGGCAGATGCAAAAAAGTAGGAACAGATTTCTGGGTAACCGACGAAACAGCTTGGATGACACGGAATGAACATCGAGAAGCAAGTTGTGTTAGAACGAAATCGTGCCGCACAGAATGCATGTGTGTGGTGCAAGGAAAGAACCATGATGCCAATAACCCCAGAGCAAGTGCAAAATGCCAGAGCCAAACAAGGAGGTGGACAGGTTACGAGGCCTCCAGCCACTTTAGTTGGCAGGAGAAAGAAGAGAATACAGGATGAGAATGGTGAATAAAATACAAAATAAAAGCCGAGAGTGGGAAGGTGCGTGGGTCAGGACAAACGTGGAGGTTGAATACATGTGATACGCGTATCGAAAGCCGCGAATGACTGAGCCATCTAGAAGACAGGAGCAAGGCGTACGGATATCCAGGAGAAAAAATTAACACACCACGAAGGCAGCGGGGGCGAACCCCGAAGCGTCAGAAAAAGACCGCAGGTGCAACAGTCAGCACACATGGCGGGAGAGAGCAGGGCGAAAACTTGGCAGAAAAAGAAGGGCGAAGAAAAAAAGAGAGGCAGTCGCTGGTGAGGGCGCCCACAAAAAAACCTGGAGGGGCGCAGTTCCAACCGGGCAGGGAGCAAAGAGCGTCACTGGGGGAAACTCAATCGGGATAAGTCACACGAACAGGGTAAAACGGCGGCAACTGCTCGAACCAGGGGAATAAAAGGGCGGCACCTGGTGCAAAGATCACCGCTAAAACAGCAACAATAAGAGAAAGAAAAAAGGGAGAATAAAAGAAGAATGAAAGAGAAAAAAGAAGAGAAAAGAAGAAGAAGAAGAAGAGGAAGAGAAGAAAAAAAGAAGACAGAATAAAAAAAGAAGGAAGAAGGTCTGAGGCGGCTGATCGTCGTGCTGCCCCGGGCCTCGGGAAAAGGGCAGAGACGTAGGCTGTGAAAGAGCAAGAGAAGAAAGGAATAATCTCGCGATAAAAAAACTAACTGGAGAAGATAAAGGAAAAATATTCTATAGGGACGAGCCAGGTCAGTTGTAAAAGCACAGCGTAAGGCGGAAAAAAATGAAAAGAGAAAAAGACCCCACATGGAATAAAATCTACAATTAGAGGGAATTTAAAAGTATCAGAACCCCCGAGAACGAAAAAATAAATAAAACCTACAACAAATACTTACAAAAGAATGCATACCCCAAAAAGAATTATTAAAACAAATGAAAGCGCCAAAAAGGCAGGTGGAATGGGGAAACGAAGATGTAGGACAACTATACAATCAAACGCTTACTTAAACAAAATAATTAGATCCTCCTCTCACAAAAGAACGGAAAGTTTTGTTTATAACCTAAAATAGAAAAACAGGTATTCTTGATACTTTTGAAAAATTTCCCTCCTTATATACCTGACGTATTAAACAAGAAGAGAAGTATTGCTTACTTTACATATTGTACTAACTAACTACTTAAAATCTTCCCATACGTAAATACTAATAATATGTTGACTTGGATTTTTAAAGGTAACGGACCATAAATAAAGCAATCCCAAAATATCTCAAACATACCCGGCGACGCGCATACTGTTAAAACCCAAAGTGACCAGAGACAAACCCCAGCATCAGAGAACCCCAACTATGAATAAATGATTTACGTCCAAATACTTAAATGTACGAATGACACAAACACAAATCAACTGTCCAGATCCCAACATTCTAACCCGCTCCTCTCTATGCTGAACAAGAAATTGATGATAAGTATGTAAGAAGTGCCTCATGCTCCAAAATGGTCCTCATGGAAATTATAATACCACTTTATTCCAAGAAGGAAAATGAATAAGCCCCACAACATTCAAGTGGGCAGCCATAAAAATTGACTAAAACCCCGATTTGGATTAGTCATTATATTCTATATATTTACAAAATAAATATAGAGGGAAGAGCACAGAACACAATTCCAACTCAAAATCTCTGGGCCCCTATTGTCACAAACAATAGGATGAAACAGGATTTTGAAATATTATTGGCTTATTAATATAGAATGTTGAGATATTATTATTGATGTATAAATATCCAGAATGGTAACAAGAATGTTTCAAAAATTAATACTACATAATAAAAAAAAAATTAACAAATAAGATGATATAAACTTTAATGTTCGATAAGACTCCCAAAACTCGGCTAGCGATTTTGTTCAATATTTATGCGCAATGTCATGAATTAGATAACGAATATATTATTATGTTTAGTATATTGCATTATTATGGATATGATTATTATTGATTATTATCATTATTACTAGATAAGTTACCGAAATATCTCTATGGTATATATTGATTATTACTCCCACTTTAATAATCACATCTATATTCAACTCTTTCAGATCCCCAAACAGACTATTCCATTATAATATATAAATGTATAATTTAAATGATTTCAGCGTAATTTTTTTATAAGATTGTTCTTTTTCCTAATGAATAATGACTAGAAGAACTCTACTCTCAAGTAAATCTCTCATTATAATCTCTTTATTATTCATTATTATTATTCTCACAAATTATAACTTCTCTATTATTTTTCTCTCTCCTATTATTATTATTATTATTTATTCATATCTTTTTATTAACAAAACTTTATAAATCTATATAAACGATTGCACAAAATATAAAATCATCTCTACTATCTCTCTCTT
>JABUQX010082605.1:115000-117817 GCA_015478945.1 Trachelipus rathkii | reverse complement strand
GTTGTACTTCGTTCAGTATCAATTGGGTGTTTAACCGTTTTCGCATTTATCATTGAAACGCTTTCGCGTTTTTTCATTGCGCCGCTTCATATATATATATATATATATATATATATATATATATATCTTATATATAACAACAACATATATATATATATATATATATAGTAATAACATACTTATATATATATATATATATATATATACCACCCTTTCTGTAACCCATAATAACCATATATATATATATATAGCCTTAACCAACTGCTGTATATATATATATATATATATCTTAATATATATATATATATATATATATATATCTTAACTATATATATATATAGAAGAGCCACAATCCATATCTCAAAAACTACAACTGCTGAGAAGGAATACATTGCTGGAATCTTTGGTCAATTTAAAAAAAAAAAAAAAAAAAAATATATATATATATATATATATATATATATATATATATATATACAAAAAATAAATATATAATATATAAAATAATCAAATTTATAACAATATATCTAGATAATATATATATATATATATATATATATATATATATATATATATATATATATCAAAAACTACAATAGCTACAGCGAAAAGGAATACATTTTTGGAATCCTCGTAAAATTTTGGATAGGAAAATGTAAAAAAAAATAATAATAAAAAAAATTATTGTTAATAATTATAGTAATATGATTAGAGGCCTATTTAGAGACCTTTTATTGGTTACTCGTTAAAATAAATAGACTTTCTATTAAATTTTTTTTTTTAATTAAAGAATACCCCAAGGAATACCGCACCGATGGCAGGAGTCGGTCTCTCGGCCTTCCGGGAACTACGGGGTAGGACTAATTCCCCCCTCCGGGGAGAGTCCGGAACCCCGCTCTTTGGTATTTGGGTGTCGCGGGGGTTCCTCCGCCCCTCCCCTACGGGGTATGGAAAACGTCCCCCCCTGTGTTCCCCGTCGGCTCGAGCCCCCTAAATTGCCGTGTAATACCTTTACAAATAATATATATATATATATATATATATATATATATATAACATATATATATATATATATATATATATATGCTAACTTTTTAATATAACAACCCATAACAGGATATAGTAAAAATATAATATATATATATATATATATATATACTATGTCCCAGCACCCCCCCAAAAAAAATAGCCAATTTTTTTTTTTTTTTTTTTTTTTTTTTCATTTTCCTAACCAAAATTTTACAAGGATTCAAAAATGTATTCCCCTTAACTTTAGTAGTTTTCGAATATCGTTTTTTTTTACGTTTCCTCGGTAAGGAATTTTGCCAGGGTTCAACAAATGTATTCCTCTTCCCGGTAGCTGTTGTAGTTTTTGAGGATATGGATTGTATTCTTACTAGAGCTGTCATATATAGCATATATATATATATATAATATATATATGCTATATATATATATATATATATAATATATATATATATATATATACAACATATATATGCTATATGCTGCTCCCCTTTCTTTGCTGCTTATAATATATATATATATATGTATATATATATATGTATATATGTATATATATGCCAATATATATATATATAATATTTTGTAGCCAGCAGCCTTCTTCAGCATAGCCAGCCAATAGCCAGCCAGCCGCATGCCCATCAGCGCCACAGCCAGCAGCAATAATATAGCCCGGCATGCCTTAGCAGCAGCAACAACAGCCATATGTATATCAACATGCTGCCAACAGCCAGCTATATCTGTATAATGTAATAACAATATGTATATATATATATACTATATATATATATGTTATATTAATATATTATATATATATATAACATTTGCAGTAATGAAGAGGTGATTGTGAATGTGTGTAGGTTTGATGGTGCAAGAAGGAAAAGGTATTTTCGATTTTTGAGGATGAGGTTATTAGAAAGGAAGAGGTAATGGGTAGAGTGAGAAAGTTGAAGAATGGTAAATCTACAGTTATAGATGAAATTAGTGGTGAAATGATCAAGAATGGAGGCGAGATGGTGGTTGATTGGATTTAGAAGTTGTGTAACAAAGCGTTTATGGAGGGTATAGTTCCGAGGGATTGGAGGAGAGCAGTAATAGTACCTTTATATAAGGGTAAGGGGGTTTAGGGTAATAACTGTAGGAATATATAGGGAAGATATATGCTGTCATTTTGGTCGAAAGAATGCGTCGTGTGATTGAAGGACTGGACAAGGTGTTTTTAGAAGTGGTAGAGGATGTGTGGATCAAATCTTTACATTGATGCAAATAATTGAGAAAATGAGAGAGAAGAAAAATAAATTGTATTTAGGTTTTATGTATTTGCAACAGGCGTTTGATAGGATTAATAGGGAAGCTCTTTGGCAGGTGTTAGTGATATATGGTGTTGGTGGTAGGCTTCGGAATGGAATCAAAAGTATGTATGACGATAGTGAAGCGTGTGTAAGAATAAATGGAGTCGAAAGTGATTGGTTTAATATTAATAGCGGAGTGAGGCATATGGATGTGTTGTCTCTTCGTTATTCAATTTGTATATGGATGGGGTTATGAAAGAATTAGAGGTAGGGATGGCAGGGGATGGTGTTAGAATGATGGAGAGTGGAAGAGAGTGGAAGGTGCCCTACCTATTATATGTGGATGATTTGGTTTGTGTGGCATCTGAAGAGTTTGAGAGGATTGGTAGAGAGATTTGGCAGAGTGTGTAAAAGGAGGGGTTTGAAAGTAAATGTAGATAAGAGTAAGGTTATGGTTGTGAGTGAGGACAGGTGGTGAGCAGCTGGAACAAATGTCTGTGTT
>JABUQX010082605.1:105000-107500 GCA_015478945.1 Trachelipus rathkii | reverse complement strand
TTGCTCTTTGACTGAGGTGATTCAAAATATTTTCATTGGTGACTTCTGTGCTGAGATCTCGGTGAATTGAGACAGTAAAGCAAGACCTGTAATGCGATCCTCTCCAACACTATTCCGTAAATACGTTTTCGACGCCTTAATGTCGAAAAAGGTTCTTTCTACTGTTGCGGTGGATGCAGGCAATACCGTTAAGATATTCGCGAGAGTAGCAATGTTAGGGAACCTCCTCTTGTCACACTTAGCCAAAGCACCGATCGTAGTTTTTGGTTTTTCATTTTCTATTAGCCATTTACGCTGCCAGAGACAATTCACACTCTCCTTTTAGTGTATCCTCGGTGAGGGTCTGAAGGTCGTCTTTATAAAAGAGGATGTGTTTTTCAATATGCTATTAGGTACATTGCACTTTCTGGTAAAATATACTGAAGTGAAGATGGTGGTTTCATGCTAGAGAAATCGATCAGTCAAACGAAAAATCAGATCATCAATAAACGGAATAAAAACTACAGATGCGAGATAATATGATCTGCTATCTGATGTAAGCAATATTGGCTGATGGGCTTGGAACTCGTAGTTCTTGAATTGTTATTCAATACCTAAGCTGTCGCATACATATTTAGCTTGTGTGAATATGGTTATAATAATAACTCTGTGTCTGCATTTTGTCTATCTTTTTCGAGAAGTTGAATAATGTCTTTCACTAAGTTTATTGCACTGACAATGTCCAAATGGACACTCTGTAACTGTTTTGACAAGGTGTAGGCTATTCCAAGAAATTTGCTTAAAACGAATAATGTTATTAAAAATTCAAATTACTGATTGAATTTAACAACGTAGTATTTCCGTGATAATTCACCAGGCCATTCTTTTTATTTCTTCCAATGACGCAGTATTGGCTCCAAGAGTCTCTTTAAAAGGAAAAACCGCTTCATGCCGTTTCACACCATCTGGTCTCTGCACATCTTTTGATCCTCTTGTTACTTTGGTTACTAGAAACTTTTATTTTAATATCTTCTCTGTGCCAAAGTGCGCTTCTGACCTTCGACTGAAAAAGTAGTTATTTCAATGATGAATCCTAAGACGTTTTAAATTGCCTGACTTTAGAAGAGTCTGAGAGCAGATTTAAACAATAAAGCATACAATGCATAGAGCTTTAGACATCATTCCGAATGTAATGATTGCACTCCTCGGAATTCGCCTCTCATGGAAGAGGCTCCGTTATATCCTTGGCCTCTTAAATTTTAGAGTTTTAAACCAAGATAGCCGGGTCTCTCCAAAATTATATTTGCCAATGCTTTCCCTTGAGATATCATAAACCGAACAAATGATAGAAAATCCTCTCCTTAAAGTAAAAGGAGTATCACCTCCATCACCACCAATCGCGGTACCTAACACAAAGTGAAAACTGTTCTGTTTGGGAAATATCCGTTGTTTCATCAGCTAATGCTGAAAAAATTGTTTTTATTAACTTCTTCCACTATTTTCCTTTGTATAAGCTGACTAAATGACTATGATTTCATTCTGTATCATCGGACTCGTATACATTGAAATTTTGGACGATAGAAGTAAGTGGTTCTTCAAAACCTGGTCACCTCCATTTGCTCGAAACCTAAGAAGGCTTCTAAAATTTCCATCATTTTCAGCTGGAGTTGATAATTCAATACGTCCAGTCACTTGAGCCCCTTAATGCAAGACCTTGCTGGATACATAAACGTTTAGCTTCAAATACTGGTATAAGTTTTTCTCTATTTTCCTTCACAGTTTTCTTATTTTGAGTGTCCAGTTGTTTGTCTATGCTTTCGATTTTTTTCTGAATAAGAGCTTCAATATTACACTGGTCAACAAATTTTGGGAAATTTTTCGTAACTGAAATAAAATTAGGTGAAACTATACGTATTTTTCATGCAGTTTCCGAAAATGATATTAGAATTTTTGTATCACGTATAGTTTTTGAGTTACAAGCTTCCAAAGTTAAGGTATAATACCTCCAAATATGCGTATGTTGTAACAAAGATATATTATTATTATTAAACTTGACTATAAAATTAATTAATTTTATAGTCAAATTTACAGAGTTATGATGTCACGAGTAATAAAACATGTATGTATAATGCATTACCACATAAAAATGATATATATATATTTACCTTAATTTTCCTGAATTTGTGCCACATTGAACTTTCGATAACTACTTTTTCTTTTATGTTCTGAAGTGTCTTCTCTTTTCAGAAACCAGCAGTAATCACTCATCATTGCTTCATCCCATCTAGTAACCTGATAACGTTTCTCCATATTATATATCTTGGCGGAATCTTTCACCTTGTTCATCGCTTACTGCCACGAGATTTGGTGGAAAGAATGTCAGATGAGAATGTAAATGTATTTTTAGTGACATTCTGCAGCCTAAGTTCTTGTAATTAACTAGCAACCTCTCTACTATACGATCGCTATTTTCAACTCGTTTGTTTCCAAGGAAGCCTGTAATAACGTCTTTGAAGGAATT
>JABUQX010082605.1:90000-100000 GCA_015478945.1 Trachelipus rathkii | reverse complement strand
ATCAATCGATTGATGTATTTTTTCAGTTTTTCTACTATTAAACCCTTAAAAACGTCGTCTGGTAGACATATATAAGGTTCATACTTTTACTCGCCAAAAGGTTTGGCAGTGCCCCCCTTGCACCCCCTGCCTACGCCCATGTGGTTGTTAGTATGTATACAGCATATATATATATATATATATATATATATATATATATATATATATATATATATATATATATATATATATATATATATATATATATATATATATATATGGGGAGGATGATGGCAAAGTCCCAACAATTTTAGTTGCTACAATATCTTATTGGCCATATGTTAGGGTGTGCAGGAACGTTCCTTTTCATTCCGTTTTTTTTTTCCTTTTTCTTTTTTTTTTTTTTTTTGAGGGGAACTTTCTTTCTTTTTACAAATCACTCACTCGGAAGGTATATCTAGTCTACTTTTGTTCTTACATAGGAGTGTCCATATGTTTATCTAGTAGGTATTCGTAATGATACATGCATCTTTTAAAGATTTTGATTATCCGTCTCCTTTCCCATCATAGTTTGCGAGGTGGTGGCCTTCGGTGATGGAGTTGATGTTGCTTCAGAATTGCTCTCTTCTTCTGTTATCCACAGTCTCCTTTCTTCATTAATTCTGCAACATTTTCTGTCTAAGTTTCTAATTTCCGATTTGCTGAACATCAACTCTCTTACTTCACCACCTCACATGTTGCTCTTTTAACTGCAAATGGGTGACTTCAGTGTTCAGAACCTCCAATGGATTTTCTCTAGCTTTCAACATACAGCTGGTGAACTCAATTTACTTTTACCAACCAACAACAACCTTGAGCAAATGATGCAACTCTCACTATACTTAATATTTTCTTAATTTTCAACCACTCTACTTACATTGTTAATCCATTCCCACTTGTGGTTTTCTCCGATCATCATCTTATCCCCGCTTCCTGTACTATCTCTTCAAGACTTCCGTAATAATGTCCTCAACCATCGGCAAAATATAGATTTTCCCATTTTGGTGCTGCAAATCTGGTCGGATTTGCATTCGTATTTCTTTGACTTTCCATGGGATGACTACTGTCTTGACAGGATAGATCCCTCGGAAGACGCAAAGCCCATAGCAGAGATCTTGTACATAAAACTTAATAAACCAGAGATTAAATATGCCTCTTCTTTTGGCATCTGCTTCAGGGGCACATACATACTTCCTTCTTTCAGGAAACTTCGGAAACTCACACTACTTATATTTCGAATCTTATAAAATCTATTCTTAATGATATTAACATCTCTTCTTCCCTCCACATTAAAAGCAAAAATATTTTTGATTTTCATTCTGCTCTTTCTGGCACTTTCCTTTTTCCTTATATCCTGTTTAATCGCTTCAAAACTTTCACAAAACGGCTCTTGCCTTCAACAAGAAAAAGCTCTTGCACTTTTGCTGTTAACCAGCATGACATGCTGATTTACATCATTGATTTTCCTTTTGGCATGTGTGGTCGTTCTGTGTGTTCAAAACGCATAACTAAGGTGAGTCTATCTGTCATGAGGTTCATATTCCATTTTCTTTCCCTCCAACTAAGACTTATAAACACTTACTTAAATTCCACTTGTTTTCTTCGTATTGCTGCAGGGAAGCTACCTTTAGGAATCACCGTATTCTTCAAACTCTAGAATCTCATGCTTCTTTCCTTCCATTCCTGAATCGTGCAAAAAGTCTCCTTACCACTAAAATACTCCTTTCAACACAGAAAATGCAATATTCTCTGAGGTTCTTGTTTTTGTCAAAAGACACCACTCTAGTTTAATCTCTAAAAATTTTGGTGCTACGAAACTGATAGGACTTGCAATATCACTTTTAAGTTTCTTTGGGATTGCTGCTTCTGAAGGAAAGGTTTCTCGGAGTGTCGGAGCCCATAACTGAGGTGAATCTCTCTTGCATGGAGACTTACGTTCCATTTTCTAAAAGTCATATATCTTGATTTATCTGATCGATTTCATGCTAATTGTCTCAGGGACGCTAAGTTCAAGAAATGTCGTCTTCTTTAAACTTAGGAAACTCAAACAACTTTCATTTGATCTTAGAATCGTGGAAAATATATTTTCCACAATATTAAAAACAAATTTCTCAACCTTCTAATTATCTTCACATTAACCTATATTATTTCCAATGTTTTCAAATCTCTCTCAGTAACAGAGAAATATTTTAACTTTATAATCAGATCGTTAGTATAGGTTTTGTGAAGAACATTTGACTTTTCTTTCTCTCTGGCAATTTATCCTTTAAGTTTTGGCATATGTTTGAATCTTTTGTCGTGATGCTGGAGGATATTTCGAAAGTTTTCTATAAGGTCTGGCAAGAAACTTTAATTTGGTAAACTTCTCTCTTTCGGAAACTATTCTTCCTTCTGTAACCTTCTCTCAGACTTCTTTTACTGTAGCTCTATAACACCTGTCTTTCATCCTTGAAATCAAGGAATAATAGGATTATGTTTTATTCTCTGATCTTACTTTCTTCTTTCTACCAATAATCTTCTGTCTGTCATTTACTTCATCGCCTATCCACTCTAATAAAAAGCCATCTTTATTAGAGTGAATAGGCGATGAAGTAAATGACAGACTTCGTTTTTCTTTCATTTAAAAAGCATCATTCTAAGTTACAAATAGCAGATGATACTTAGAGCCCTTGGAACTGCCAACCTCTCTCTCTCTCTCTCTCTCTCTCTCTCTCTCTCTCTCTCTCTCTCTCTCTCTCTCTCTCTCTCTCTCTCTCTCTCTCTCTCTCTCTCTCTCTCTCTCTCTCTCTCTCTCTCTCTCTCTCTCTCTCTCTCTCTCTTACATTTCTTGTATTTTCAATATCTCAAAAATTCATTTCCTTTCACACAGTTACAAAATCTTCATCAGTAACAAACAACTTAAACTCTTCTCCGTTCTTAACACTCTTGCGATCTCCCATGAAAGGATCACATTGTTACTTTCACTATACAAGGGTTAGGCGTTTCGAAGTTTCAGAACTTCTTCACTCCACCTCAGTTCCAAGCTGTCTATGGTATTGTCACCGACCTAGTATGGAGTATGCATTGCATGTCTGAAGTAGTTTTCCACTTATACATCTTTTCTTCAAAGGGTGGAGTTTAAGGCCTTTAGTCTTATCAATTCTCACATTCTCAGCGACTCTATCCAGTCTTTCTTCAACCGACAAACGGTTGTTTCACCTTCCTTCCAACATAACTGTTACAAAAGACACATTATTCTCATGTATCTTACTTAGAGGAAAGCTAATGTACCTTGTCTTCCCACATAACCTCATTCTCTTTCGACCCATCCATTAAATTTTAGTCTTACCAGTTGCACCAATTTCTTCATTCACATCATTAACCGGAAAGTCTGGAACGCCTTCATGCTATTTCTACCTTTTCTTTCATTCTTTAACTAACTCTTTCTCAAAATGTGCATTTCTCAACATGTAGTCACTTTTCTTTGGGCGGTGATATCAGTAGTGCTAATAACCTAGTAAATGCAATATATATATATATATATATATATATATATATATATATATATATATATATATATATATATATATATATATATATATATAATATATATATATATATTATTTATATAAATCACAAGGAAAATGAAATAAATATCTGTAAGAGTTTACCACACATTATCAAGGTATAATGTTATACTGATGATGTGTGGTAAAATACACGAAAGTGTTTGCTAATATACTTTTTTATTTTCCTTGTTGTTTTTATGCAAAGTGAATATCTCGTGCATAAGAGAATAAATTATAATATATATATATATAAAGATATAGCAGCAGCAGAGCAGTCTTAAGCCAGCAGGTATATATATATATATATATATATATATAGCAGCAGTTACAAGGTTGGAGTTGATATATATGTATATATATATATATATATATATATATATACCATCTGCCTTTTGGATAGTAGGTTGACCCAAAAGCAAAATATAACTCACATATATATATATATATATATATATGTTAGTTATGTTATATATATATTATGTTATATATATATATATATATATATATATATATATATATATATATATATATATATATATATATATATATATATATATATATATACTTATTTATTTATTTATTTATTTATTTATTTATTTATTTATTTTATTTATTTATTTATTGGAGATATTTATCTATAGTAGATGTAATACTTTTATATTTTGCATTCATCTATAGAGTCTCCGAATTATAATATGTCGAATTCAGTGCACAAAATTTTCTTCCTTTACACGAAATATCGTCGTTGTTTCCATGGGAACGAAGAAAGGCGAAAAGGATACACACACAGCATGAAAAGAGGGGAAGGCGGAAGGAGAAAAATTCATTACCAATAAGACAGTGTTCGTTGCAACACCACGAAGAATGTCTTCCTTTCACTCTTGTTTACTAAATTGTCATAAGTTAAATTTGCGAGGACAGAATGTCTGGTGAAGTTTCCGTGAATTCAAATAAGTGCTTCATGTATAAATTTAGAACTATGTTAATTTGATTGTTATGTTAATTATAACAAATATGTTAAATTCGTATATTTTATTCGTGTTTCAAAATAAAGTAACATGACTAATACCTTATGTATAGATGACTCCAAAGAATAGAATATGATAATGAGAATGTTTGTTCAACCATTTGACTAATATATAATAATTTCTTAATGAAGTTTTCTTATACGTTGTTAACTGTTGGTTTGAGTTGAAAACTAAACTGGGGGAGATGAAATCAATCAAGTTATTAAAAAAATATAAATTAGAACTTTATTGTATGAATCTCAGTTAAAAAATCAGATGCTTCTCTTTTATAGGTAAGTGCTTCTTTTATGCCTATCATTGTTTGTAGGGTTGTGTCTACGGAGCTGGTACATCTTTTTTTTGGCCGATTCTAAATCCGGCTTCGGCTCCGGCTCCGGCTCACCATTTTAAAACTGTCAAGCTCCAACTCAACTTCTAACCTTTTTATATATATATATATATATATATATATATATATATAGTAGCAGCAAAGAGGTGGAAAAGGTTGTTATATATATATATATATATATATATATATATATATATATATATATATATATATATATATATATGTATATATATGTATATATATATATATATATAAGGTTATGTTAGAGCATATATATATTATGCTAAGTATATATTGTTAGTTATATAAAGCAGATCTATTATTCTATCTTTATATATATATATATATATATATATATTATATATATATATACATGCATCTATGTGTGTGTGCGTGCGTGTATGTGTGTAGGTGAGTGTGTGTGTGTGTGTGTGTGTGTGTGTGTGTGTGTGATATATATATATATATATAAATTTATATTTCTTTCTTATTAAATGTATTATAAGGTTATATATATATATATACATAAGGTTGTTGTTGTTAAGATAAAGATATATTGGCTAAGAGATATATACTGTATATATATATATATATATATATATATATATATATATATATATATATATATATATATAAGGTTATAGTTAGTTATATATATATATATATATATATATATATATATATATATATATATATATAGAGAGAGAGAGAGAGAGAGAGAGAGAGAGAGAGAGAGAGAGAGAGAGAGAGAGAGAGAGAGAGAGAGAGAGAGAGAGAGAGAGAGAGAGAGAATGAACAATAAAATACCGTGATACAAATATATGATCAACGAATCCCTAAACACGTTGTTTGAAAGTGTGCAAGTCAAAAAAAAGTAAAGAAAGGAGGAGGAAGGAATAGTATTTCTTACAGCAATAGAATAGTACACGAAGGAATGAACGCAGGTGTAATCCTATATAGGCAGAGTTTGACAGAGAAATGACGAAACAGTGTTCAAAGATTTGACAGTGAAACTTTCCTCAAAGGAGGAAATATGCGCCTAAGTAATTCAAAAGGACAGTGTCAATTGTTATGTAATTAACAGCAGTAGCGAAAAGAAGGCAATGGTTCTACTGCTCGAGAAAGATTGGAGAATGTTGTTGAGAGCGGAAGTGATGATAAGAGAAAAATCTTTAAAGAAAATCTTCGTAAGTGCAGCTGCCCTAAATATAAGATGCCTCCTCTAATTTTCCTATACAGAGGAAGTAACTGTAACGGTGTGAAAAAATTCTCAATGCGACTAGGTACCTCTAACCTCACATAGAGGTTTGTTTAGTGAGTGAAATAATCTGATCCTTCCAAGTAAATTCAAGAGAAAAGGAAACTCTAAGAATATTAGGAACAGAGAGAGAGGTATGAGATTAAATTTGAGTAGATGGTGGAAATAATTGAATATTTGAGATGTTCGAAACAACTGAGTTTTTTTTTTTTTCAGAAAACTGTAAGAAAAATTAGAGGTAACCTGTGAAAAGATAACCCTCTTAACATTTGCTATTTTCTGATAGGAATGCTATTTTTCGAAATTAATAATGTAAAGTAGAATCGGTTTAAGAGTAGATAGAAGAGGAGGTGGCAGATTGAAGGAAGCAACTTAAATAATAAAAAAAAGAGATTATGGAATAGAACAAAACCCTGAGGAATATCGTTGTTAATAGATTGGAACGGTGAATGTTGATCATCTAGACAGCTCCTAAATAGTGACGAGAGAGTGAATCATAGAGATAAGGTTATTAAAGATTGATGGGTATCGAATGGGAAAGTATGGAAATCATAATTTTGGGTAAGACTCTGCCGTAAGCTTCCAATGTATCCAGATCTACAATCTACATGTAGTACGTGAAACATTCACCAAAACGTTGAAAGGTAGAGAGTCAACAGTAAGGGGAATAATATCAATAGTCGTACAATTTTATGGAAGTCATTCTTAGGATCTGAGATAATAAAGGTAGAAAAAATAAAGAATATTTTCTGTCTTCTATATTTATAGCAGAACCCAAACTTTGGACAGTAATTAAATGGAAGAGGTTCTCATTTTCGAATAAACAGAATGAAAATAATTTTCCAGCAGGAAAGAAAGTTTAGGAGTGATAGTCTTAGGTCGAACAATTTATCAAACCATTGTGCAAGCTTCGAAGTACAAGTTTTGAGAACCACTAAAAGAATAATGTTTTGATCAGTGGTTCCAAATATTTTTCTATTCGCGACACCTTTGCTCAATTCAGGTTTACCGAAGGCACCCTGTGTCAGCTTCTAATAAGTACGTTTTACGATTTATATAATAGGCAAAAAAAATTTTTTTGTTTTTTGTTTTAAATAGTCGAGTAAAAAAAATAAATAGAAAACGTATTTAAGATCACAAAAAAATGTAATACAAGAAATTAAACATTCTTTAATTAGTGGTATTGTTGAGTCTGTTGATTATTGCACATTTTCTCAAATCTTGGAATCAGATTGGACGCAGCCACCCTCATTTTTTTCTCTATATTGATTTTCGAGCTATACATAGTTTTTATCACATCGACTACGGGAAACTCAGCTTTTCACAAATAGGAAGTCGCAAATGGAATTAAAAGTCTCTGAGCTTTACCACTTAGAAGGGGATATTCAACTTTTACTGATATCCGAAATTCAATTAATTCTATAATGCTAAATTTTGTTTTCAACGTATTGTCGCAAGACAGCTCAATAAGATTTTCATCTTCAGCAACAGCAAATTCAGATAGAGCATTGCCATTACATGAATCCTGAATCCATGAAAAATTATCGATATTATCTTTTTGAAAATATTTCTTCAAAAATAGATTTCATATCAAGAGAGAAATCAACCCCATTGGAGGTCAAAAACTGTTGTAATATTGGGAAACATTCTTTACCTCCATCTTCATTCATTTTTATTTTAGATAAATCTATAAACCGTTAGATCTATAAACCATACGTAGAAACAAATGAGCATCATTATTATTATCGCCTCATCCAGCTGCAACCCAAATTCCTTCCTTTTTATCTTTCAAATTAATTATTACTGAGGTCCTCCGCTGTGCTGTACTCTGTGACTGATGGTGTTATTGGACAAAGGCACTTTTTGAAAGCAGAACCCTCCTGCAGCAGACTCACCAATCGTAATGTTCACCATATCTGGCCAACAAAGCCGGTACAATGAGCACCAGATCCTCGATTGTATGAGGCTTCTTACATTTTGCGATTCTATGTGCCCTTTAATGCTTGAAAATCTTTGTTTGGTACTGATGCTTGCTTATTAAAAACTACTCTTTTGTTGATTTGCACTTTTAACATTCTTGCAAAGGAGTCAGCCGAGATTTACAACCAAATTAGTATGATTGGTTTCAGTAAATGGCGTTTCAACTTACTTGGTGCCATGCACTCTAGTGTCAACATTTTCATACACATTAGACCCTGCGGCCTCTCTACACAACTGCGGCTCTGTCGACGTAAAAACCAAAGTTCAAGTAACTGTCATAATATTTTCGATATTTCTGCTTCTTCATAGTTCCTGCTGTAATTAATTGACAGTGTGTCCTCATTATTTTCACTCTCACAACGCTTATTAGTGTTTGGTTGAAACCGATCCAATTTTCAAAATATAAACGAGAAGAATACTTAATAATTGCAATAATCACTTGGCACTTGACCACTATATATGATATATATATATGTTAAGTTGTTGTTATATATATATATATATATATAGTATATATATATATATATATATAGGCATATATAAAGGTGCATATATATATATATCAGAGCAGTATATATATATATATATATATATATATTATAGTTGTTGTTATTATTATTATATATATGTATATATATGAGTATATATATTCTTCCAGTGGCAGGTGGCTTAGCGTCATGGAGCTACCTGAGCCTTTTATATATACAGCAGTTAAGAGCAGCACAGATATATATATATGTTATTGTTGTTATGCATATATATGTTGGTGTTGTTATTATTAAGGTTGCTATTAGTAAGGCTATATATATATATATATATTCATATGTATATCAGTGGTTCGGTATTTATGTAATGGGGAAGCAATTGAGTATTAAGTTATATATATATAAGTATATAAGTTATATATATATATATATATATATGTTGTTATATATATATATATATAGTATATATATATATATATATATATATATAAGATAGTTATATATATTGTATATATATATATATATATATATATATATATATATATATTGGTTATATATATATATTATTGTTGTTATATATATATATATATATATATATATATATATATACATATATATATATAGAGCAGCATAGTTACCTCCCATAGGGCTCTTTATATTATAGCAATATATAGAATATATATATGCTATATATATATAGTTATTGTTGTTATATATATATATATATCTATATATATATATATATCTTTTCCGTATTTTTTTGTATAACTATATATATATATATATCCTTTGTTCCTTACTTTAATCTTAACATGTTCTTCCCCTTTTATGTTGAAAAAAAAGTCATTTTCCAACTTTGTTGTGCCTCAACAAAATTCATTTTCAAAATAGATTAGCCAAATGTGAATTACTTTTCCCCCTTTCTTAAATTTGATTTCCTTCCAAACAGCTATTTCACCTCCCATCGACAATCACAAAACAAAGGTGCCATCAACCACACACAAACACTACAGTATATATATATATATATATATATATATATATATAGTATATATATAGTATAAATATATATAAGTTATAAAAGTTATATATATATATATATATATATATATATATATATAATATACTTCAGGTTTTTTTCCGCACAGCACGCACTGTAATAGGAGATTATACCAGTACCCCACCGCACTATCAGCCATTTATTTCAACTCGCACTTTTATATATTTAAAATCGCACCGTACCGCACCGCACCGCACCGCACCGCACCGCACCACACCGCACCGGGATATTGAAATTTTATGTCGCTTCGCACAGGTACGTCGGCCAAACATACTACACACAAACGCACACGAGA
>JABUQX010082605.1:82500-85000 GCA_015478945.1 Trachelipus rathkii | reverse complement strand
ATAGACAAATTTTTGAATAGTGGGGTTGTGTGTTCACTCTGCAGTTCTCAGTCCTTGATATTGCCATCGTAATTTTCTTTGCATATGACGATTAGAGTGCCGTAGCAGGTGGGATCACTGTACAACCCCAAAACTGAAAGACAGTAAGTAGGGGTGAGGAGGTACTCACATCATAGTAAAGGTTTTCTAAAATATATTTGAACAAAATTCCTTATCTTAAGAATGCAAAGTTAGCATAGGACAATTTGCTAATGACTATTTATGTGTTCTTTTGAAAGAAAAGCTAATTATCAATAACACCTAGTAACTTGGCAGATGATAGCCGATTTATAGTTATATTTTTTGCTCTTACATTTTAGTTGAACAGGGTTCTTTTGATTTTAAATGAATGAGTCACAGAAGATTTTACTCTTCATCAGCAGGATTCGAACACTGGACCTCCGCGTGTTGCTGAGTTAACAGTAACCGGGAGCTTTATCCACTAAGCCAAAGGCCAACCTTTTAAGTCTCAAGGACCCCCTGGAAAGTCAAAAACGCATAAAGTTAAAACTGCGAATCTAATAATTACCCATATATATAGATATATATATATATATATATATACATATAGTTAGCATATATAGTATATATATATATGTATATATATATATATGAGTATAGAGAAAATATATATATATATATATATATATATAAAAAATCCCTAAATAAAAGATGCTTTTCGATGTATTAAGTATGGCGTATTTTTATTTTATTAAGTATTAATTTTATATATAACAACTGTAACATTTGAATTTATAAATATTTTAAATTTTTGTAATCTGAATTGCGACCACCGTATAATCCGCTCGTGGCCCCTCTTTTGGTCGCGACCCCCCGGTTGAGAAACGCTGCACTAAGCCATCCACGTCCCCAAAATAATAATAATAATAATAATAATAATAATAATAATAATAATAATAATAATAATAATAATAATAATAATAATAATAATAATAATAATAATAATAATAATATTATTATTATTATTATTACATTGCATTGTTATAATATTGATAACTATTATTATATAATACAGTACTAATATTGGTATATTATTAATATTATTATTACACACATTAATAATAATAATAATAATATAATATTATTATTATTATTATTATTATTATTATTATTATTATTATTATTATTATTATTATTATTATTATTATTATTATTATTATTATTATTATTGTAATATTACAGATATTATTATTATTATTATTATTAAGGATTATGATTAATGATTATGATTATGATTATTATTATTATTATTATTATTATTATTATTATTATTATTATTATTATTATATTATTATTATTATTATTATTATTATTATTATTATTATTATCTTCCTCCTATTCCCAGATTGGGGGTGAGTGGGAACAGAAAAGTAGTAGAAGAAAATGGCGCAAGTCGAAAAGAAATCACCCTTTTACAGCCCCCTTTGTAACCCCAGTGAGAAATCGTCGCAATCATAAAAATGCACCCCAGGGCTTCACAAGACTACGACGGATCCTCTCTGATATCCCTGGGCAAAGCCCACAAACATACCCTCACAACCCCGCCATTCACTCCTGCTATACACCTTTCTTCTCGGCCTCGCCAAACTCACATTCCTCTCCTTCAGGCATTCATTTACTGACTCAATCCACTTTTTCTTTGGTCTCCCAGCCGGTCGATTCCCAGCACACTCACAGCTATACATCCTCTTAACCAACCGACTATCATCCATCCTTTCCGTATGACCAAACCATAATGACTAAACCGTAGCGCTCTCAAGACTTAGTCCCTTCATATCCACCAAGGATTTAATTGCACCAGCCACTCTTCCACCATTCACACAACTTTTTAATACATTTCCATTATCTGTCCCACCAGCCAACATATCCCCAAATATTGAACTAGATACTTCCAGTTGCCACCATCTAAAAATGACTTCACACCGCGGACTCCTCCCTGACCAAGCCATAATCCAAGAGCCTATTCTTACATTTACTTTCAATCCTTACTTACACACCCTGCCAGACCCCTCTACCAATCCTATCAAACTCTCTTCAGATTCACCACACAAAACCAAATCATCCACATGCAATAATCAGGTCACCTTTCATTCTCTATCAGTCTAACACCTTCCCTTGCCACCCCACTTCTAATTCTTTCATAACACCATCCATAAACAAATTAAATAACCAATTATTATTATTATTATTATTATTATTATTATTATTATTATTATTATTATTATTATTATTATTATTATTATTATTATTTTATTATTATTATTATTATTATTATTATTATTATTATTATTATTATTATTATTATTATTATTATTATAGATGACTCATTTTTGTTTATATCAATTGCAATTTAGTAACGTACTCTTTCACTGCTGCATGTCGCCCCGTATATCAAATTTATCAATAATAGGGTTGTAAATAATAGACCTTTTTTTTTTTT